>NW_020870120.1:267226-277226 GCF_003789085.1 Penaeus vannamei | reverse complement strand
ATGTATATGTATATATATATATAATATATATATATATATATATTATATATATATATATATATATATATATATATGCGTATGTATGTATGTCTGTATCATCGCACGTACGTATGTACGTTTGTATGTGTCTGATATACATAGTTAAACAAAATAACAAGTTTAGTTAATCAAATTTGCCGCCAAAATATAATCTCCGCCACTCAACGCATATGATGAAACGAAAAGTCAAAACTACACTAAATAGCGAAAGAGAATATACCAGATCATTAAACAATTCAAAATCTGGCGGTGGCGGCATGAAAACAGGGTGCGGTGCCTCGTGCGCATGTCCCGCGAGCCGGTTTCGCCGCCCCGCTCCCTCCGCCGCCGCCATGTTGCTTCCAAACGCGTGGATCTTCGTGTCGAGTCAAGCGTTGCTGGCAGACGTTGACGTCAACCAAAACAAAACAAACGTTCGGCACATCAACTTGGCCCGGAGATTTCTTCTTCAGCGATAACTGTAGTATTAACAGCAGTGACGAGCCGGAAGAACTAAATATCGACGGAGTATTGATCCGAGAAGCGTAGGAGAACATGGCGAAGCATCACCCTGACTTGATTTTCTGTCGCAAGCAACCTGGCGTGGCCATCGGGCGCCTATGCGAGAAGTGTGACGGCAAGTGTGTGATCTGCGATTCGTATGTGAGGCCATGTACGCTCGTGAGAATCTGTGACGAGTGCAATTACGGGTCCTATCAAGGAAGATGTGTCATCTGTGGAGGCCCCGGTGAGGATACGTGGATACTCGGTTTCTGTTCAATTGTGGTCTATAAAATGTGTTTTTTATTGTGGCTACACAATATTCTACGTATGTATATTCCTGATATTGACAGCTATATATCATGCTTTAGCTCTAAATGTGTCATCAGTTGTTATTAATGTAACATGAGGTAAATTACAAGACTCATATTAGCACTACATAATAACACAATCACTCTCCAATCTTGACAACTGTAATAAATATTTCATTCCCTCCTCCAAAGATGTGGAGTTATGGGGCCTTTAGAACTTGATGGCACTAATGTATTTACCACGTTGCCCCATCCTTCACAAACTCTTATCCGTGATCGGTGTAAAAAAGGATGGTCAAAAGCTTTCACGAATGAGCATTTTCACCCAAGAAATTTTGGGAATTTGAATTCATTTTCTTAATTTTTAAAATCTTCAACTTGTAACCTTTTGATGTTACATCTTGAAGTTAATTATATTGTTCTAATTCCCAAGTAGATGATCAAACCTGTTATCCTATTTTACGATATTAAATACAATGCATAGACACTCATGACATTGTAAATCGATCCTAAAATGTTGAATTTAAATCATTCAAGAATAAACAATTGCTAGAACTTATAGCAATACAAAAGTTGTTCCAGAAGCCCAGAAATTAATTCTAGTCTATATAATTCTCAAGCCATGGGCACTTAATTTTCACTTGCATAATTAAGCACTTTTAGTATCACATGATGTTAAGCAATATATATACTTATATTTTCTTTTTTCCTCTTTTAATATCTGTATAGAAACTTGTATTGATTTCAGCTGTAGAAAACATAATCCATGACCTATTAGAAGGTTAACACCATATTAATCTTTATTTTTTTTCTCCCTCACTACAGGTGTATCTGATGCTTATTACTGCAAGGAGTGCACAGTTTTAGAGAAAGACAGAGATGGTTGCCCTAAAATCGTGAACCTGGGATCTTCAAAGACAGATCTGTTTTATGAGAGAAAGAAGTATGGATTCAAGAAGAGATGAATGTATTTTTATATTATGTACCTAACTTTTTCCTTCTTTATATTTTGCACTGCAAGATATAGAAAGTTTTTTTCCATTTTATACAAGTACAATAAGCATGTTTTGACACCTCTGATGAATTTATGATTATAATAAAAATATTAAAGTAATGTAATTGCTTTTTTTGTCCTCATTCACTTTGATTATTCACTCTAAAATGGTGAAGAGCTATGACATAACAGTTTAAATTATTATTATTATTTATTTATTTATTACCAAACAAACATATACAACCTGTAATACATTGTAAAATAAGATGGTGGGGATTAACTCATTAAAAGGTAATAAGTTGAGAAATCTGGAAAAGATATGAAAGAAAAGAAATGGGGAAGAAAATGACTGTTATCCTCCAATTAAGGACATAAAAAAATTATATTGATAGAAAATACAAGAGAAAAAAATATAATCCTTTTGTTATCAACAGCATTTTGTATACTTTTTTTGTGTGTGTGTTTACCTGCAAACACTATTACAAACAAAAACAAAATCGTGTGTATGTACATACATATAAACATAAATAATATTTATGTGTTTGTGTTTGCTTAAGAAAAGACGCATTATCTCCAAGTGCTCTCCCAGTCCACGATAACGTGCAGAAAAATGAGCGAGACGGCCGCTGTATGATAAGAGACGCCAAGTTGCATTGTGGGATTTGGAGCTTTATTTGCCTACTGTTACTGAGCTTCACTTTACTTCCTGAACAGGTTTCCAAGCACAGGTGAAGGTGAAGGTGAAAACCCAACGCGAACACAAGAATGCGTGCTGAGCGGGAAAGGACGGGAGAGAGGGAGAGGGAGAGGGAGGAGGGAGGAGAGGAGGGAGGAGGGAGGAGGGAGGGAGGAGGGAGGAGGGAGGGAGGAGGAGGGAGGAGAGGAGGGAGGGAGGAGGAGGGAGGGAGGGAGAGAGAGAGGAGAGAGAGAGAGAGAGAGAGAGAGAGAGAGAGAGAGAGAGAGAGAGAGAGAGAGAGAGAGAGAGAGAGAGAGAGAGAGAGAGAGAGAGCACAACCAACGAAGCTCTACCAGAAAACAGCAGACCCAGAGCAAGGAGAGAGAGAGAGAGAGAGAGAGAGAGAGAGAGAGAGAGAGAGAGAGAGAGAGAGAGAGAGAGAGAGAGAGAGAGAGAGAGAGAGAGAGAGAGAGAAACAACCAACGATGCTCAGAAACAAGCAGGACCCAGAGCAAGGGAGGCCTGGCCACTCTCCAGTTACCTTGGTGCAGGACAGGGTAGTCGAAGAAGTAGCTGTAGGCATCCGAGGCCCGCTCGACCGACGCCTTGTCCATCTTGTTGATCTTCCGGAGTCTATCGTCCACATTCAACCTCTGGGAGGCGCTGGTGTCGCTAGCACTCCTAAAGATCAGATTGGTAAGCGACCCTCGCCTCGGATACGACACCTTTTGCTCCGAGTTCCTCCTGGCAAGCCTCGGTGTCTCCACGGTACTCGCGCGCCTCTGACCGCCCCCGGAAAACAGGTCGTTTAAGTTCCCTGACATCGAGCGCCGCACGCTGTCGTAACTCATGCTGAATTCGGAACCGCTCCCGCGCCGCTGCATCAGCCGTATCTTGAGCGATTCGCTGCGACTGGGCGGCTGGCTGTCGTTCTTATACTTCCACGACATCCGCCACAGGTTGAACCGCTCCGTGAAGCTGCTCCTCCTGGCCGAGGGCGCATCGGGGCCTTCCTGCTGGGAGCTTACGCTGTCCTGGAATCTGCCTTCGTCCTCCGACTCGAGGCGGTCGCCGCCCTCCTCCGTGATGGAGTCGGGCTCGTCGCCCACTTCGCTCGCGTCCACGACCTCGATCTTCCCTGTCTTGCTCAGCCGGATTCGCGACGACTCCTGCGCGTCCACGGAGCCTCTCCTGCTCACAACTTTGGGCTCCTCCAGCTTCTTGAAGGATGGCAACACGAACGTGCCGCCACAGCCACTTATTCTTACTCCGTCAGGCACCTCGTCTGAAGTGTTATCATCGCATATATCTTGACTCGTTCTTGGCGAGGATGAATCTTTTATGGTTTCCGCCTCATCGTCGTCGAGTAAGGCTTCTCTTATCTCGTCAGGAGGAGGCGTCGGCGGCGACGTTGGCGTCTCCTTGCCGTCGTCGTCGTCGTCTTTGGCCTCGTGGACAATCGTCTTGTCTTCCGCGAGGGGCGTGACGTCCTTCCCGTCTTCGCCCTCCGCGCCGCCCTCTCCTTTGCTAGCCTCCCCCTCCTTCTTATCGGCGTCGGAGGGGAGCGTGGCCACAAACTCCCTGATCATGTCCCCGATGATGGCCGCCCCTCTCTCCAGGCCGATGTCCTTGACGTTGGCGGGGACTTCGTCGGGGGATTCGGCGATGCACTGTCGGATGCTCTGCGCCACGGTCTCGCTGCACACGTGGACCAGTCTGTCGAACGAGAATCTCCCTCCTTTCCTCTTCCACTCGTTGCGATCTAGAGCCGATTTCAGAGCGAATTTTGAAAAGATGATGTCTTTCGACGGCGCGACAGCCTCCCCGTGCGCACCCTTCATTTGAGTGTTTAGTGCAGCGGGCACGGAAGGGAACGTGCGAGCAGCCTCCAGCACCTCCTCAACGTCCCTCAGACTCCTCCTGCCATAGTTCGTTCTCCCTTGGTTTCTCAAGGGCGAATTTTCTTTCTCGTCGTTCTCGCGAAAAGTTTCTCCAGTTGTGCACTCATAATTCTTCTCTGGCATCGTGTGACCTGGGCTGAACCTGGCCTCCGTGACCTCCCGCCCCTCCTCAACCCCCAGGCTTGCCTTCCGCGGCATCTGGATGCTACCGAAGATCTCCCCGTAGCGCATCTGGCCGAGCGAGTCCTTCTGTTGGGCCAGCATCCTGGGGAGGTCCATGTCGGCGAACATGGACCAGCGTGTGCGACTGGCCCTGGACGGCAGTCTCCGGCCAGAGGCGTTTAGTGCGCTCGGAACAGCGGCGTTCCCTTCGACGAGCGAAGACGAAAGGCGCTTCCACTCACGCCTCACGATGGGCGTCTGCACGAGGATGTCTGCGGTCCTCCTTGCGGACTGTGGCTGAATGCTAAGCGGCGCTGTGCGTGCCGGGGGGCTTCTGGGGGACGCCTCCGTGGCCTCCGTGCCGACGTCCTCCGTGCCGTCCCTAATTACCCGTGAGCCGCTTTGTATGTCCTGCCGAAGGTTAGACCAAAGGGCGCTCATCGTCCTGTCTTCCGAAAGCCTGCTCTCCTGGTTGCTGTTCCAGCGCCGCCTCTCCCTCGGCGCCCCCCCGTCTCCCTTCGCCAAGTTCCTGCCGTTCAGCCTTTCCTCGCGCGCCCTGGCGGACTCCGCCTTCCCGCCTCCGGGCTCGCCGCTCGCGCCGTCGCCGACGAAGCGCCAGCACTCCCCGGAGACGTTGATGGGCTTGTAGCTCACGCCCACCACGGCCGTCTCGCTGTCCGTGTCCTCGCTGCTCTCGCCACTGCGCGTCGTGTAGCGCTCGCCGGCGAGGTCGCGGCGCTCGGCCACGCCATCCAGCCGCGCCGCTGCCACCGCCGCGTCCAGCGCCTCGCTGCTCCGGAACATTCTCTTCTTGGCGCTGCTGAGGGCGCTGTGCTGCTCCTCCGACCGCCTCCTCATCCTGACCCGGCCTGCGTCGCCGTTCGGCCTGCCCGTGTCCGGCAGCCCTTTGTGCTTGGCCCCGTGCCAGCCGTTGGCCACGGGCCTGGCCTCCTCGCCCTCGCCATCACCGGCGTGCGACGGCCCGTACTTGGCCACCTTCCGCGGACTCTGCACGCCCGCGGGGATGGGCGTCCTCGGGCCTCGAGGGCTGTCGGCGTCCCCCGACTTCCTCCTCTTCGGACTCTGCTTGGGGCCCGCGTTGCAAGCGTCGCCAGCGCCGCGTTCGGACCCCGTCAGGGACCTGAAGGAGGTGGCGACGCACGCGTCCAGTGGGCGCTCCTTCTTCCTCGCCCTCCGTTTGTGCGTCCTGGCGTCCGCCGAGCCGGTCTCGGAGGACGCCTTCTTCCTCACGCAGCACTTGCGGACGAAGGGCGGCGGCGCGCGCTCGCCCTCGCCGGTGTCACTCATCCTGACACTCTTCCTCTGCAGTGTGGGCGTGGGCAGCGGGCTGTCCGTCTCTACAAAGTCTGCCATGGCGCCGGCCCTCGCGACCAACTCCTGCAACGACCTCGCCTTTAGCGGCCTGCCCTTCGGAACGCGGCCGACGGCGCCCTTTCCCTTTTCTTCGGGGCGCCGCAACACCGTGGAATCACTCGCACTTCTTCGCCCGCCCAAGTTTACATACAAGCACGCGGCAAATAACAGACACGAAAGACAGCGTTTGACAGGACCTTTCTTCTCAGTAAAATGGCAAGTTATGCAATGATGATGGTAATGGTGGTGGTGATGGTGATGATATTGTTGATACTGATGATGATGATCAATGATTATGATGATAAACCCACATATAAATTACTGAGTATATAATAATCAACAACTGACCCCAAAACTAATAATACCAGAAAAATGTAAAAACAACAACAATAATAATGATAATGATGATGACTATGATGTTAACAATAAATCACTAAATTAACTGAGAAATGTGATCAACAATACCACAAGACATGAAATTACATTAATCACGGTAACAGAACCAGATGAAATTATTGATCAGTACCATGACAACAATATCAAACTTGACCTAAGGCAACTATATAAGCGATCACTCGCAATCACTGCCATGTCACCCCATCCCCTAATATCAAAACCCAAGACATAAAGAATTAAAAACGTTTATATCAAGTCTTATGAAAGAAAGGTCGTATAATTGTCTTCTAACAGGTGATGGTACCTTAAATACCATATTTAATACACAATTTCATTACGGGTCCCCACCTTGAGACCACTACGAAATGATTCTCGAAAGCTCTATTTATACCAACCCTATCCATCCAGTCCATTTCATAATGATGACTTTCACAACAATAATTTCTAACAGAACGCACAGCACCTTTCCAAACACGCGCTATCAACCAGTCATTTCTCAAGGAATTTTTTTTTCGGAACCCAAGTATCGGCCCCACAAGCACTCACGTCTGGAGTGGCGTCGAGCAACCGACAGCTCGCCCGATAGCGCCCGGAATGACGACTTCTTCGGACCGACGAACCCGACCGAAGTTCCGAGAAAGTGTTCTTGAGCGCGGCACTCGAAGAACACACCAAACAGAACGCAAAACACACGCGACCCGCCACAACGACCCCCAGACTAACGGACCAACTTATACCACCACAAACGTCACCTTATTCCAGCCACGGCGCACTACCTATATACGTATCGATACGACTGCACGAAAACCCTGCTCCGCCTCGTTCCCCCGCAGCGACAGGCGGCCGCGGCAGAGCCCCTCGAGAGGCGAAGCGACACTAAGGGTTCCGCAGGTGCCTTTAAGCCCGCCGTTGGGGATTTAACAGCACCGCGCGAAGCCATACGTAGAGAGAGAGAGAGAGAGAGAGAGAGAGAGAGAGAGAGAGAGAGAGAGAGAGAGAGAGAGAGAGAGAAGAGAGAGAGAGAGAGAGAGAGAGAGAGAGGAGAGAGAGGGAGAGAGGAGAGAGAGGAGAGAGGGAGAGGGAGAGAGAGGGAGAAGGAGAGAGAGGAGAGAGAGAGAGAGAGAGAGAGAGAGAGAGAGAGAGAGAGAGAGAGAGAGAGAGAGAGAGAGAGAGAGAGAGAGAGAGAGAAAGAGAAAGAGAGAGAGAGAGAGAGAGAGAGAGAGAGAGAGAGAGAGAGAGAGAGAGAGAGAGAGAGAGAGAGAGAGAGAGAGAGAGAGAGAGGGGGGGTTAGGGAGGGGGTGAAAGAAAGTGAGAGTATCTCTGCCTCCCCCTCTTAAATGCTTCACTAATTCCCCCCACGTGGATGTAGGGTACTTAACGCCCGCGTAAGAACCATTCCGATTTTTTCTTTTTTTTACCTTTGCTTCCTTCTCCTATTTCCTTTTTTCCCTTCTCCTTTTATTTCCTTTGTTTTCTTTGTCTTTTTTTCACGAGGCGGTGGTGAGATGGTATATTGTTTGTCACTGTGTCCGAGTGCGTGAGAGAGTCTATGCGCATGTTTGTGTCAGCGCGTCCGTATCCGTGTACGTGTTTGCTTGTAATTTTTTTTTTCTATTCGAATTTATCCCTGTAACGGCACGCTCTCGCACACTCATCGCCCGGATAATTAAACCCACACAGTCACGCCAGAAAATCCTAGGAGCAGGAGACGAACAACCCCCCCCCCCCCCCCCGCCAGAAAACACTCTTACGAAAGCGCGGAAGAAAATCGCTTTCGAACATCCATCGCAAAATCTCTTCAGAAAATCGACCAGAAAATCCATTAGAAAAACACTAGAAAATCAGCCCACCCCCCCAAAAAAAAAAAAGTCACCTAAAACAATAATCATCATAATGATAATAATAACATTAATGATATTAACAATAACAACCACAACAACAACACCAATTACTTAATGAATAGACACGGCCCAACGCCAACACCCCGTCATCACCGCCCACAAGGTCGAGTCACGCCCCGACGCCCCAGGGAAATCCTCTTTGTCGCGACGTCACAAAGGAGGCGAAGGGAGGGAAAAGCATCACGAGATCCCGACGATGCTCCGCGCAGTCAGCTGACTCTGCTGCTCTTTGGGGAATTAGGTTGGAGCACGACGAGGATGAAGGAGAGGAGGAGAAGAAGGATGAAGGAGAGAGAAGGAGGAGAAGGAGAGGAGAAGAAGGAGGAGGGGAGGAGATGAGGAGAAGAGGATGAAGAAGGAAAGAGGAGGATGAATGGAGGAAGAGGAGAGGAGTACGGTGGGAGGGGAGGAGGAAGGAGGGGAGAGGAGGAGGAGGAGGAGTGGGAGAGGGAGGGACGAAGAAGGAGAGGAGGAGAGGAGGAAGGAGAAGAGGAAGGCGAAGAGGAAAAAAAGTGGAGAACTAATGTCTGAAAACGATAATAAATTATCATAATGATAATGATGATGATAATAATGTGGAGGACTGGTGTCTGGTGATGATAAAAGATGATGAAGTGGAGGATGTGAAGAACTAATGCGGCAGATCATTTCGGAGGAAGAGGAGGAGGAAGAAGAAGGAGAGGAGGAGAAGGAGAGGAGGAGGAGGAAGCTGAGCGGAATAAGAGAATACATGGGGGATAATAAACGATAAGAAATAAGATACGTCACAACAATGACACCCCCCCTCCCAACCCCACCCCACACACACACGCGCGCGCGCCCCTTCCACACACAAATACACACCCAAGTACACACACACACACACAAATGACCCCCCCCCCCCCCGCTGCCCGGAACCTACCCAGCAGCGGAAACCTCAACACCGCCCGACACAAGAGGTTCCCGACAACACTCGAAGCCATGGCGGGGTATTCGGACACGTGGACTCTCCTATATTTTCTCTCCTAATCCTGCACTCTCCTCTTCTCTTTTTCTTCCTATTTCTCCTTATTGTTGCCGTCGTCCTCTTCCTTCTTCTTCTCTTCCTTTTGCTCCTTCTTGTCTTCTCATTCTCCTTCTCCTTCTCCTTCTCCTTCTCCTCCTCCTCCTCCTCCTTACCTCCTTTCTTTCTTCTTCTTCTTCTATTTTCCTTGTCCTCTTCCTTCTTCTTCTTCTTCTTCTTCTTCTTCTTCTTCTTTTCTTCTTCCCTTACTCTTCCTTATTCATTGGCACTCAATGCAGTGCCACGACCTCCGCCAGTGCCAGTGCCACTCAACAATGACAGGAACGAAATGACGTGTAGACAGGGTGGAAGGTCTTGTACACACGTGCACGCACGCTCACCTCCCAACTAACACACATACATACATACATACACAGGCACACACTACTCCCCTCCCCCTACACACTCCCTTCCAACATACCAAATCCACCCCCTACATAAATACAACACACACACACACACACACACACACACACACATACACACACACACACACACACACACACACACACACACACACACACACACACACACACACACACACACACACACACACACACACACACACACACACACACACACACACATCACAGGTGAATTCATCCTTTATCCCCTAATGTGATGCACTGCACTGCACCCCTCACGCCCGCACGACCATGTGACACGAGGAGGGCGTGAAGAAGCCGGGAAGTCACGCCCATGGAACAATGGAGGGAAGAGGAAA
>NW_020870120.1:257226-262226 GCF_003789085.1 Penaeus vannamei | reverse complement strand
ACACACACAAACACGCACAGACACACACACCACACACACACACACACACACACACACACACACACACACACACACACACACACACACACACACACACACACACACACACACCACAACACACACACACAAACACAACACACACACACACAGACACACAGACACACACACACACAGACACCACACACACACACACACACACACACACACACACACACACACACACACACACACACACACACACACACACACACATACACACACACACACAAACACGCACAGACACAGACACACACGCACAAACCCAAACACACGCACACACTCGGCAACCCACTCGTAAAATACCCGAATCACAAACATCACAAGAACTCGAGACTAAAACACAACACGAAATCCAAAAAGCAACGGAATTTGCACAGTGAACACAATCCTCCCTCCCTCCCTCCCTCCCTTCCTTCCTTCCTTCCTTCCTTCCTTCCTTCCTTCCTTCCTTCCTTCCTTCCTCCTTCCTTCCTTCCTTCCTTCCTTCCTTCCCTTCCTTCCTCCCCCTCCCTCCCTCCCTCCCTCCCCCTCCCCTCCCCTCCCTCCCTCCCTCCCTCCCTCCCCTCCCTCCCTCCCTCCCTTCCCTTCCTCCCTCCCTCCTTCAGTCAAATAGGCCTACGTACATATCCCGAGGGAGGCCAGGCGTGTAAGATATGCACACACGAGATAATAACACACCTTCGGCCGGTTTGTTAACACTGTGCCAGACCCGACCCAATGAATATTCGTATAAACAGACATCCATATACACAGAAATAAATGAATATCTATCGATCTATCAAATGGATTTACATTTCTTTTCTATTTGCACGATATATATGCATTTCTAGACGGATAGATATGCATTTATTTCTGTATATGTGCATGTCTGTGTAATGATTGTCTATTAGGTCGGGCCTGGCACACTCTTAATGTTCACACAAATGGGCATGCATATACACACATAAATACATGTCTGTCTGTCTGTTTGATAGACATACACTTATCTTTCTATCTGTCCGATAGATATGCGTGTCCAGACTGATAAATATGCATATATTTTTGTTTAGATGTGTATGTCCGAAAAAAGAAAATTGACTGGGTCGGGCCGTTTAACCTCACTCTAACCCCCTCCCCCCCCTTACTCACCTCCTGCAACGAGCCCCCACCCCACCCCACCCCACCCCCAGCATACCCTTTCCGCCTTGGGTTGCAATGCGTGAATATCATTTCGCAAAGTCACCCCGGCCTGTACTGTCAGAGTTATTAAATGGAATCCTGAAGTTTCTGCATATCTGCGTGGCCTTTTGGATCTGGCGTGGGGGGGGGAAGGGCCGCTAATCTGCTGTTCGTCGAGCAAGCACACCCCCGCGAGGGATCCTGGGCGTGTTCTTTCTCTCACTCGCTTTCTCTCCCTCCCCTAGTTTTTTTTTTCTCTCTCTCTCTCTTTCTCGACAACTTCCTCTTTCCCTCATCCCCTTCCTCTCCCTTTCTCTCTTTCTCTCTCTCTCTTGATGTGTGTATGGCTGTACATAACACTGAAAAAAACATACATATATGCATACAGAGAGAGAGAGATGCTAACACCCGTGCGAAGGATTTATTAACAGCAAAGGGAAGACCACACATACATGGATACATACATCCATACATACATACATACATACATATAAACAAATATACACATACATCAAACTATACCCCGAACTCCCCCCCCCACACACACACAAACACACACAGTTTACGTCCGCGTATAAATAATTGTGCTTCTCTTTACGCATACCTTTAACTATTCATCAATTCACTTCATCATCATTCTCCTTATCACCATCATCATCCAGCTCTCCTTCCCCTCACAAACTAATCCATTAATCCAGATAGGCCTACCTTCCCTGCATGTCTCGAGGATTATTCGTAACCCAATAACACCACCTACAATCACCCCTCCACCCCCACCCCACCCCCCTTATATCCAACGGGTTCTTTGGTTTATTTCTATTTATCAATTCCTCCTTATCCTATCTGGACCGAGACCACTGGGTGTAAAGAAATAGTTATAACCTTCGCTGTTTTTTTAACAAAATAACAAACACTAATAATGACAGAAGAATCGTTAATGGTAGCAGCGACGACTCCAAAAACATAAAAAAATAATAGTAACAACAAAAATAATAATATCAAGAGTAATAACCAATAAAATAACAATTATTAATGATGATGGATATTTCAAATTTAAAAATAACCAAATAAAAATAGTAATAATAATAATAACAATGATAATAATATTGACAACAATAATAGTATTAACAATGAAAATAACAACAGGAATAACAACAACAATAACAATAATAATACTAAGAATCATCATCATAATAAAAATAAAAATATTAATATTAATAATAATAATAATTGTATTATTGCTATTACTATTACAATTGCTATCGATACTAATACTACTACTAATAATAATAATAACAAAAATAATAATGATTACAAAAACTAGACTAACAATAACAATAAAAATGATATCAATAATAACAGCATCAATAATAACATCAAGAAAAAACACCACCACAACAGCATTAATGAGTATGCATAGGCCTAAATGTGTGTGTGTGTGTGTGTGTGTGTGTGTGTGTGTGTGTGTGTGTGTGTGTGTGTGTGTGTGTGTGTGTGTGTGTGTGTGTGTGTGTGTGTGTGTGTGTGTGTGTGTGTGTGTGTGTGAGTGAGTGAGTGAGTGAGTGAGTGAGTGAGTGAGTGAGTGAGTGAGTGAGTGAATTTGAGTGAATTTGAGTGAGTTTGAGTTTGAGTGAGTAGGAGTGAGTGTGAGTGTGCGTGTGCGTGTGTGTGCGTGCGTGTGTGCGTGTGCGTGTGTGTACGTGCGTGTGTGTTGTGTTGTGTGGTGAGTGAGTGAGAGTTTGAGTGAGAGTGAGTGAGTTTGAGTGAGAGTGAGTGAGTGTGAGTAGGAGTGAGTGTGAGTGAGTGAGTGAGTGTGAGTGGCGTGTGCGTGTGCGTGTGCGTGTGCGTGTGCGTGTGCGTGTGTGTGTGCGCGTGTGTGTGTGATTATGCATGTATGCGTGTGTGCATGGGTGTGTGCGTGTACGTGTGCGTGTGACCGCATGTACTTGTCGCTGTTGGATGCGACTGTATGCCAGTTGCAAGATGCTGAATGCAACATGATGCTCCTGTCTCTCCGGGTGAAAGTGAATCCATGAAGTGTATTTTTCACTTGTCAATAACATTACGAATCACAAATTTACAATTTTCTCTCCTTCCTCCGAGTAAATATTCGAGGAGAATTCAAATATAAACAGCCTGCATACACATTTCCAAACTCACGCACGCCCCTAATACCTCTCAGTAACTATGCGCTTCCGTGTGTGCACCTGAAGACGTGTATGTATCCGACAAGCCATGTTCGAATATGTACGTATAAATTCGTGAGCATCTATGTCGGTATCAAGTGTAAGAGGCATTAAAGGGACGAATTTATGAACGTATTTTTACCGTGTGTGGATGGACGTGTGCGTTTAAAAAAAATACCCATGTAAGTACAGTTAAACTTGTACGTGGCCTGGACCCAATCACTACTCATACATATACGCAAAAATAAAGGCATATCTACCAGTCTAGACATGCATATCTGCCGGACTGATAGATAGATAAATGTATATCTCTCAGATAGATAGATATGCGGTCGGGCCGCCAGTCAAGAAATCTAGTCTCTGCAAGTATCTAACAGCCAATTTGTTAAAATGTGCCAGACCCGACCCAATGAATTTCCATAAATACAGACGCAGAAATAAAGGCATATCTGTCTATATACCTGATAGATATACATTTAACTATCTATTTGCCGGGTTGATATGCATGGCTAGACTGATAAATATGCATTTATTTCTTTATTTATGCATGTCAAGTATACGAATATTCTTTGGGTCGGGCCTCGCACAATTCTAACAAACTGGCTGTAAATCTTGACATATCGACCTCAATCGCAAGATTAATTCTGCAACTTGTCAAAAAAAAAAAAAAAAACTTGTATCAAAATTTATCAAAACGCATCGAATTTTTCTTCACCAAGAGTTCCGACAGAGCCCCCCGCGCATAACCCCCGGAGCCAAACAGAGCGGCGCAGAACAGGTTGTTGATGTAAACAAAACTTGGCGCACGTAGGCCAGGTCCGGCGTCCACTCGATCTCACGTGTGGCGCTGGTCCTTCCTATGCAACGATGCACGACACAGATGCAACACAAATAAGTAGCCGTTATATAAAAAAAAAATCCACCAACGAGCAATCGTTGTTATAAACCAATCACTTTTTCTCCTTTTTTTTCTTAGTCATATTTTGTTTTCTTGATTTCTTGTATTATTGATAATCACTAACATAGCACATACCACGAGATCGCGACACCATCTTAATAATATCCTTTTCACACCATCACAATCACAATCTCCGCCTCCCCCATTACACAAAACAAGAAAAAAATCCCCCCCCCCACCAAAAAAAAAAGAAAGAAAAAAAAAAGAAAAGAAACACGACGCATTACATCTTGGCGATCACAAGAGTCCTTCCGGTTCAGAGTCAACTCAGAGTTAATTAAGAGCACGAGATCACAGGCGCGCGTGTGGCCAGGCTCCCGTCGAGAGCGCGAACTGCGGGCGGCCGCTGACGCCCTCTCGCCCCCCCCCCCCCCCACGCTCGTCCTCCAGCGCTCCCGGGACTAATTCTCACAGCCACCGGGGATCTCTCCCTCTCCCTCTCTCTCTCTCTCTCTCTCTCTCTCTCTCTCTCTCTAATATATATATATATAATATATATAATATATATATATATATATATATATATATATATAAATATATATATATATATATATAATTTTTTTTTTTTTCCCTGTCCATTTTTCTCTCACTCTATCTCTGTCCCATTTCTCTTTCTCTCGCTGTCCTTTCCCTTTCCCTTTCTCTTTCCCTCTCTCTCA
>NW_020870120.1:227226-247226 GCF_003789085.1 Penaeus vannamei | reverse complement strand
ACATTTTTGGCACGTGGAGAAAATTTCAGCAATCAGTCTGCCATTCTCAATTTTCTCTAGCGAGTTCAAGTTCAACAAATTCAGTACATCTGTAATTCCCCGTAATCAAAATGGCAGCATCCGCGCTCTGGTTCCCACGCGGGCCGTGACAATCACAAAAACAAGCCTTCTGTAGCTGCAAAAGGCGCGTGCGAGATGTCCCACTTTGGCTGACACATTTCACTTGTTTTGTGGGGAAAAGGTTCACTCAGGAATCAACTAAATTTTCTAGGCAATATTGCAGAAATGGGTATCGCCTCTCATATATATATATATATATATATATATATATATATATATATATATATATTTTATATATGATTATATTTATAGATAGATTATAGATATATCAATATCTATAACAGCACACCATTTGAATAAACAACAATGAAATGAAACAGACAAATCGAAGGGCACCAACACAGAAGACGGTCCCGCCCTCCTGTCCAGCAGCAGCAGCAGCCTCAGCAGCAGCAGCAGCAGCAGCAGGGCCGTGGGCAGCAGGAGCAGGACGAGCACCATCACATCCATCCAGGAGGTGAGCGGTGTCTAGCAGAAGGGCCGAGCGCGGACGCGGACGCCCTACTTCAGGAAGGGTTTCTTGGACGCGTCACGACCCCCGCCCCTCTCCTCGGGCCCCTCCCCACCCTTGCTCTGCCCCTCCCCCACCTCCAACCCGACCTCGCGACGCCCTGCCTATCTACCCCTCCCCCCGTCCCCCTCCCCTCTCCCTCCCTCTCCCCTCCCTCCTCCAGGAACAACCGTGGTTTTGCACCTGCTTGCTCTTAATTAGATCAGTGCTTGTGAGAGGCACGTGCACGCCTCGCCCAACCCGAAGGGAGAAGGGAGAAGGTGAAAGGGCGAGAGGCCATCACAAAAAAAGAAAAGAAAAAGAAAAGAGGGTCAAAGAGAAAAGAAATAAAGAGAAAATGAATAAAGTATTTATCATAAAACAAAAGAGCTGACAAACGCAGGAAAACCAGCCTAGGTAATTTGCATAATATACAAAAATAAGCAATTGGAAATTTTAAACAAATTCACTCAGTTACACACAAACACTCAAGACATGTAAACAAACAAAAACAAAAGTACATAAAACACAAATTCACAGAAACCCACAAAAGGAGTCCTTATGCCCCCTCGAAAAATCTAAAAAAAACATACAAAATTAAACAAAATAATATAATAATAACATAACAATAATAACATATAATAATAATAATAATAATCACCATCTTTATAAGAAGAAGAAAGATAAAATAGTAAACAGAAAAACAGAAATACATAATATATAACCAAAATTTAAAAATAAATAACAGTAAACCAGACACAAAAACTCAAATCCAAAAAACAAACAAACAAAAGCCAAGCCCAAGCCAGCCGGAGCAGCATCTCAGAAAGCCCGCCGGACGCGCCCTCCCGCCCAGCCAAGGACCAGAGGCATCGAGGGCGAGCGTCGAGGAGGAGGACAACGCAGGGGGGGGAGGGTGACTCACGAGAGGAGGGACACCGCCGCCCGCAGACAATGGGGTTAAGTCCTCTTCGTCCTTCTTCTTCTTCTTTATCTTTTTTTTCTTTTTTTAATTTCTTTCTTTTTCTTTCTCATCGTTTCCTTCTTTTCTTTTTCTTCCTTTCTTTCTTTCTTCTTCTCCTCCTCCTCCTTCATTTTCAACTCCTCTTCCTCATCCTCCAGTTCTTCCTACTCTTTTTTTCTCCTCCTATTTCGATTCCCCCTCCTGTTCGCCTTCCTTCTTCCCTTTTTTCTTCTCATCCTTCCATTCCACCTCCCTTCTCCTTCACCTCCACAACCGCCCACACCTCCGCCCACACCTCCAAACCTCCTCCTCCTTCACCTGCGGACTCTCCTGTGGCTCAAAGAAAATAACCAGCAACAAAAACAACAACATCAACAAAAACATCATTATCCTCCACAAAAAATGCTTAAAAACAACATCAACAAACAAACAAACAAACAGCAACAAACATAAACGGTCACCTTGTACGAAAACCTATCTTTCCTTTATACAAAAAATGTTGCGTGACCACTGCCACAAAGGAGGGTCATCAAGAATATCATCCACTTATCCCTCTGTGACTAATACTTCGTTATAAAACATTCATATTTGTCGATGTATAGTCTCGCTTCGCCTTCCAAATTAAGAAACAGAAGGGGGATAGAGTAAAGGAAGGAGAGGGATGAAAGAAAGAGGGAGGGAGGGAGAAATTGGGAGAGGAGAGAGAGACAAACGATAGGGAGAGTAGAGAGAAAAGGAGTGGGAGATGGAGAGAAAGAGAGAAGAAAGGAGAAGTGAAAAGAAGAGAAAGAGGAGAAACAAAGAGAAGGGGGAGAAGGTGAATGAAAGAAAAGAAAGAAAGAAAGTTAGAAGCAAACAAACAAACAAACAAAGAGAGGGGGGGGGAGGGAGAGAGAGAGAGAGAGAGAGAGAGAGAGAGAGAGAGAGAGAGAGAGAGAGAGAGAGAGAGAGAGAGAGAGAGAGAGAGAGAGAGAGAGAGAGAGAGAGAGAGAAAGAGAGAGAGAGAGAGAGAGAGAGAGAGAGAGAGAGACAGAGACAGAGACAGAGAGAGAGAGAGAGAGAGAGAGAGAGAGAGAGGACCTCACATCTCCCTCCTCCCACCTTAACCGACATCCCTACATTAGAGGAGACGATCCTACCTGTTCCTCCTTACCCCCCCTCCCCCCCCTTCCATCCTCCCCTACCCCCCTGCCCTCGAAGCTGGCTCCTCCCCTTTCTACGCCAACGCTAGCTTAAGGTACACAGAAGTTCCATTCTATACGCCTGGTTATGTGAATACGAAAGCAACGACATGCACACACATTCTCCGCCTCTTTCTTTCTCCCTCTACCGCTATTATTCTCTTTCCCTCTCCCTCCCTTTCCCTTATCCTCCCTTCCGTATCCATCTCCCCTTCCCTCTCCCTCCTTCTAACTTACCATTTCCCTCCCTCTACCTCTCCCTTTCTTTCTCCCTTCCCTCTCCTTTCCTTTCCCTTTCCGTTCCCTTCCGTTCCCTTCCCTCTCCCTCTTCCCTTCTCTCTCCCTTTCTCTTTCTCACAGACAAAATAGACATTATACTATTAGGTCCTAAAACAAAAAGCCTTCAACTAAGGTTTCGTTGTCCTTAGTAAATATTACGAGAAGAAAAGCATGAACTTTAAATAGGACAAGATGACGCAATGCTACACGATGAAACAAAACAGATAAAATACGAAAATGTATTAAAAGCAAACTAAGAAAATTAGCGAAAAAATTATGATACAAAAATAACACAACGAAACAATATGAAACAATACAAATACAACAAAAACGTGAAATATACATAAATACGTACGAAAAAATAGTGATGAAAATAACACAACACGTATACGAATACAGTACGAAAATAAATCATAAACAAACATAAAAATAACACAAAGATTTTCTTTGTCCATTTTATTGATATTTTATAATCTTTATACATCTATTTTATCGATTAATAATGCGTTCATTAGTTTGCTTTACTTGTCATCTTCTATCTATCTATCTATCTATCTATCTCTTTCATCTTATCATCATGCGTTCATCTCTCTTACCTATACCTATTTCTTATCTATCTACCTATCCCTTTTATTCGAAATCAAAGGAAATAAACAAAATGAACACAAAAATAACACTAAAAAACATAACGAAGGACAATAAAACAACAAAAGTACCATACGAACACAAAATAAAAAGTAATAAAAATACCACAAAAATAATCATGAAAAATCCACCGTGATTTAGGAAGTAACAACACGGAAGGAAGAACAAGACAAAAATTTAAACAAACCAACGAACATGAAGATGGAGAAGAAGAAGAATAGAGAAAGAAAAAGAAGAAAAAAAAGGAAAAAAATGAAAAAGAAGAAGAAAAAAGAATAATACAAGAAGGAAGAGAAAGACTTAAAACAAGACAAAAAATAAAACAAACAAACGAAAGATAATTCACGAATATAAAAAAAACATACCCGATAACCAAGGAAAAAGCAACAGAAGATAGTCTATTGATCAACATATGCAAACCCACAAACCTACGACTACAAAATAATGAAATAAAAGCGATATACGAGAAAAATAAACAAAGAAACGGAAAATTTGATAAAAAGGGAAATAATAGTACGGACCAACGAAAGAGAAACAGGAAGAATTGATAAAACCCAATAATCTGATAAAGGAAAACCACTAAAGAAAGAAAAGAAAAAAGAGAGAAAAAAGAAAAAGAAGAGTGAGAAAAAAATGAAAAAAAAAGATAAAAAGAAGAGAGAAAGAGAGAAAAAATGAAGAAAAAAAAGAAGAGAGAGAGAGCGAGAAAAAACGAGAGGCCTAGAAACCTAGAAGACGTAAGCAGTCATGCGCATGAATGATTCCGTTTAGGCCTAAAGGTCAGTCGCTCTGCATGGCGGCCCTTGGCGCTTGGGCTTCCCTTGCATGACGCCTTGTGCATGCTGGCGGAAGTGACGTCACGCGCGAGCCAGATAGGCCTTCGCATTTATCTATTTTTATAATCATTTTTTTATTTATCCTTATTATTATTATTATTATTATTATTATTATTATTATTATTATTATTATTATCATTATTATTATTATTATTATTATTATTATCATTATTATTATTACGATTAATATTACTATTACTATTACTATTATTATCATCATCATTATCATTATTATTTATTATTCATTATTATTATTATTATTGTTTTTTTATCTATCATTATCTTTTAAAGTGAAATCGGGGATTTCTGTCTTATATACCAATTATTTTTTTTTACTTATTTCTGTATTTTTTCTTTATCTATTTCTCTCTTTATCTAGTTTTATTCTTATATTTTGATCATTACTTTTTTGCGGCGAAGTCTGTGATTTCTATCGTACATACTAATGTTTTTTCTTATCCATTTCTCTATTTTTAATATCCTTATTATCATTTCTTTATTTTTCTTTTCTTTGTGGCGAAGTCTGTGATTTCTATTTTATGAATTTTCCTATATTTCCTATATTTTTCTTTATCTTTTTAAAAAATTATCTTATCTGTGCATCATTCGTTCATCTATTTTCTTTCCTTGTCTATTTCTATATGTCTATCTCTTTCATTTATCTATCATGCGTTCCTCTATTCTATCTATGCCTATTTCCTATTTCTTCACCTCCCTCTTTTATCCATCCCTTACGCGTTCATCCATATGATCTGTTTGTCTAATCACTTATCTATTCATCTTTCATTTATGATATCTTCCTTTTGTTTTTGTTCTTCATTTTATTCTATTTGTTGATCGTCTTAATCAATGAACATTCAATATCCTATTTTCTCTCTCAATTTTTTCTCTCACAGACACTTAACATCAACACCAAACGCACTTCTATCCCCCAAATCAAACATTTAATCATAAAACCCAAACGGTATTATACAATCCTTTACAATAAATAAATACATAAATAAATAAATAAATAAATAAAAAACAATTAGATATTTACATTTGCTATTTTTCATAACCTTTCAGTCACAAAGCTGAAGGCAAAGGGGTCAACATGAGATCAGTAATTTGGTGCAACGACCTATATTGACAACAGGGAGGGAGGGAGGGAGGGAGGGAGGGAGGAGGAGAGGAGGAGGAGGAGGAGGAGGAGGAGGAGGAGGAGGAGGAGGAGGAGGAGGAGAGGAGGAGGAGGAGGAGGAGGAGGAGGAGGAGGAGGAGGAGGAGGAGGAGAGGAGGAGGAGGAGGAGGAGGAGGAGGAGGAGGAGGAGAGGAGGGGAGGAGGAGGAGGAGGAGGGAGGAGGAGGAGGAAGGAGAGGAGGAGGGAGGAGGAGGAGGAGGAGGAGGCGGAGGAGGAGGAGGAGGAGGAGGAGGAGGAGAAGGAAGGAGGAGGAGGAGGAGGAGGAAAGAAGAAGAGGAAGAGAAGAAGAAGAAGAAGAGGAGGAGGAGGAAGAGTAGGAGCAGGAAGAAGAGAGAGGTGGAAGAGGAGGGGGTGACGGATGAGGAAGAGGGGAGAGTAAGAGGAGGAGGAAAAAAGAGGAGAGAAGAAGAGGGGGAAAGGAGGCAGTGATGGAGAAAGAAAGGGAGGAAGAGGGAAAAAAAGGAGAGGAAGAAGAAGAATAGGACGAAGAGGAAGTTTGGAAGACGACACGGAATGGAGGAAGAAAAAGTAATGAGAAAAAGTATGGAAAATATTAATAGAAACAGGCATATAAAGAGAGAGAAAAAAAAAGCACCGGCGAACTGTTCGGCAAAAGGAAAAAAAAGATTATGAAATGACGAGAAAAAGGGAGAGACCGGAAGAAAAAAGCAAAAATTCTCGCCATCTATTGAACCCATACACAATCCCCCGCCAACCCCACAGTCGAACCAGTGTCTCTTTAAGGTTACTCTTACCTTACCTTCCCTTACCTTGCCTTACTTTACCTTACCTTGCCTTTCTTTACCTTGTCTCTCCTTTCCTTACCTTGTCTTACCTTCCCTTACCTTGCCTTACTTTACCTTTCCTTACCTTCCCTTACCTTTCCTTATCTTATTACCCATTTCCTTTCTTTTCCTTACTTCATCTTTCCTTGCCTTGCCTTACCTTACAAGTACCTGTACCTTCCCTTGTTCTAACCGCCAGCAACTTACCTGAAAAAAATCAAAGGAAAAGTTAGTCAGAGGTCGTTACCTTAGCAAGAATATATCAAATTATCATTTGAATAATACTTCGCTCACCGCGATGAAAAAATATGTTTGCTCAATTCTGTGACTTAAAAACTAAGGTATTAATATGTTTGATTCACACATTAATATTAACTCCACAATCAACAATTATAATAGAATGTATTCCTTTTGTAAAAAAAAAAATAAAATAAAAAAATAAATAAATAAAAATAAATCACATTTTTAAAACCACTATGCTTAGGGCTACAGATTATCACTTATTAACATAGTCTCTCCACATTTTCTTTTGCCCGTTTTCTCTGATGTTAAAACATTTCTGCTTTTTATTGGGGTAACTAAACCATTAAACATATCGCATTGATGTTGCTAGGTGCGACATAAAAAACGCTATCAAAAAGGAATTACAATAAAGGTATCATCCTCTTCCTGTTTTTGATAATCTAAAATGCAATAATTACGAAGTCTTAGTTCAGATGCAATATAAAAAAGACGTTTATTAAAAATGTAAAATCACGAGATATCTATTAACGATAATACTCATGTACACATTAACGAATAAAATGATATTTATTTTCTATATACAGTACGCTACACAATTATGTAAAACTTATATGGTATACTTTACTCAAATACAACAATTAATCAATCAAAAAAGCAGATCCCTCAACTACACAACAAGAACTTACGGAAGAAAAAAACTTTTAACGAAAACGTGATATCTTAAAGGAGTAACTATTAAATTCAACTAACGGAGTCAAAACACAAATTTGCACAGAGTAGAAAATAACGTTCGTTATACATCAACACATACAGAGTGGCAATACCAAGCAAGAAATTTACAGAAGGTAAACAAACATGATAAAAACTAAACGAGAAAACGACAGCAATAGCAACAGTACGGCCATTCCACCCAGCAATTAAAACTTCTATTCCGGAATTCCACCCAACAATCACAATAATGAAACACAAAGGGCCCATTCTTTCTGGCACAAGGCACTCGTAAAACACAGTGCCACTACTTCTACCAATGCCAGGCACACGACGAGACAGGCGGCGTGAAACGGGGCATTACCAAAATCAGGTGTCGGGAGACGGAGGGCAGAGAGAGAGGAGACAAAGAAGGTGGATAGAAGAGACGAAGGATGGAGGAGAGAACGAAGGAAGAGGATGGAAGGATGGGAAGATGGGGAGGCGGGAAGGAGAGAAGAGGATGTTAAGTTAGAAGGGAAAGGAGAGGGAAGAGGGGGAAGAGGAGTAGGAGGAGGAGGAGTAAAAAGACAAACAGAGAGAGAGAGAGAGAGAGAGAGAGAGAGAGAGAGAGAGAGAGAGAGAGAGAGAGAGAGAGAGAGAGAGAGAGAGAGAGAGAGAGAGAGAGAGAGAGAGAGAGAGAGAGAGAGAGAGAGAGAGAGAGAGAGAGAGAGAGAGAGAGAGAGAGAGAGAGAGAGAGAGAGAGAGAGAGAGAGAGAGAGAGAGAGAGAGAGAGAGAGAGAGAGAGAGAGAGAGAGAGAGAGAGAGACTGGGATTAGAAAGACAGCCAAGACGCCGAACTCTCTTAAAACAAATGAACTGTCTCGGCTCTGCAACTTAGCAATGTTGCTTAACTCGTAATGGCGAAGTTCGTTGTTGGTCCCGTGATAGAAGTTTATTGTTATACAAGTTGAGATTGATTGCTCTGCGTAGATGCCGTTCGGTGTTTCTTGGGGGAAAAACGATAATGCGAAAGATGCCGTTAGTATTTTCGAAAGGGTATATATAAATGAAAACGGAGAAAATAAATAAGTAAATAAATTTGTTTTTTACTCACCTCAAGAGACACCAAGACAAAGACACACACATGAACATGAGCACACATATCTACATATCTACATACATACATACATACTTACATACATACATATCTACATACATACATACACACACACACACACAGATGGACGCATGGATTTTTCTTCCAAAGTCACCTATGCATCGTTTGCAAGATATTAAACCAACTAAGCAATATCCCAGATTTCGAATTGCTTTACTTCGAACCATCTCTTCGCTTGGATAAACAGTCCAATATTAATTTCCAGGGAAGGTCCGATTTAATTTTTTTGTGAAAGTGTATGGGGGGGGTAAGGGAGAGAGGGGAGAGGGGAGAGGGGAGAGGGGAGAGAGAGGGGAAGAGGGGGAGAGAGAAGAGAAAAGGGAGAGGAGAGGAGAAAAGGGAGAGGAGAGGAGAGAAGGAAAGAGGAGAGGAAAAGGGGGATGAAAAAAGTAGAGAGACGAGCAGCGAGGTAGTGAGGAGAGGGAAGAAGGGAAATGGAAGGAAAGAGACAAGAGGAGAGAGGGGGTAAGAAGAGGGAAGAGGGAAGGAGATAGGGGTGAGGACAGGAGGGAGAAGAGGGAAAAGGAAAGGACAGGGGGAGAGGAGTCGAAAGGAGGGGGGAAATAAAAGGAAAGAGGCAGAGAAAAGAGGAAAGGAGAGGGGGAGAAAAGAGGAAAGGAGAGGGGGGGAGAGAAGGATCGAAAGGAGGAGGGCAGAGGAAAGGAAAGAGGAGGGAATGTGAGAGAAGAAGAAAGGAGAGGAGGAGAGAAGTGAGCGGATAAGAAAAGGGAACCAGGAAGGAAAGGAGGAGGTTACCGTTTCTCGATTGGGTCCAAAAAAAGATCAGCGGACTCTCCCTGCGCCATTCCCGGATCCAAATTGTGTTTCCATTTCCTAGCTTTCCGGAATCCTCTCGTGAAGCCCCTCCCCCTTCCACTTTTTTTTGTCGTTCTCTCCTCTTCTCCTCTCTCTCCCTCCCTACTGCTACGAACTCTTCCCCTTTCTTCGTTCATCTATTCGTATTCGTCTTGCTGTTCGTCGTCTTTTTTTTCTCTACCGGATTTTCCTTCTTTTTTCCTGTCCTTCCTCCCTTCCTCTCGGATTCCCATCGGATCTGACCCTAGTCCACGTCTTCTTTTTCTTCTTCTTCTTTGTCTTTTCTCTCGTTTCCCTTTTTCTTTTGCTTTCTTTTCCTTCTTCTTCTACTTGTTTTTCTTTTTTTTTTTCTTCTCTTCATCATCTTCCTCTTTTACTTCTTCTTCCTTCTTCTTTTCTTTCTCCTCCTTCTTTCTTCTCCTCCTCCTTCTAATTCACATTCTTCTTCCTCGATATTGCCTTTCTTCTTCTCCTCCTCCTTCCTCCTTCCCTTTCTCCTTTCTTTCCCCCTCCTCCCCCCCCCTCCCCTCCTCTCCCCCTTCCCCCTCTTCGCTCGCCTCCTAAACAAAGCCTCCGCCCCTCCTTTCTTCCTTGTCTGAAAGCAATCCATTCCTCCCTTGGAATGAGAAGACAATAAAGGGGACACAGAAGAGACACGCAACACCTCCCCCCCTTTCCTCCCTCCCCTCGTTTCCCCACCCCCAACCCCGTCTTGTCTCCTCCTCCCTCTTTCCCCTTCATCCTCGCATTCTCTCATTCTGCCCTTCTCCTCTATTACTTTTTTTTTTATCCTTTTCTTTATCTCGCCTCGTATTCTCACATCCCTTCCTGACTTTCACACTTTCTCTTTCCCTTCCATCTCTACTTCATTCCCCTCTGAACTTCTTTCTTTTCCCTCCCTCCTTCCATTTTCTTCTTTCCCCATTTCGCTTCCTCTCCCCCGTACGTTATTTCCCCCCCTTCCTCTTCCCCTCCTCCCCAAAGCTCACTCTTCCTCCTCCCACACACATCGCTTCCCCATCTCCTTTATCCTCCTTCCATTTCTTTTTATTCCTTCCTCTCCTCCTGCACTTCCTTCTTTTTTCTCCCTCCCCCCTATACCTCCTTTTTCCAAGCAGGACCTCCCCGACCCCCACCCCCTCCTCATCCTATGTGAAAATGAATATGAAAAACTCCCACCACACCCCCCCTGCGACTGCGACCCCACATACCCCCCCCTTGCAACCATACCCCACCCCCTGTGCCACGCCAGCCTTTTCTCTCCCCAACTCCTCCCCATCGCCCCTTTACCGTTCCAATTCCCTCCCCCCCCCCCACAACCTATCGCCACTACAGTCCACCCTCATCTTTCCCCCTCAATCCCTTTGCCCCTTCCCTCCTCCTTTCGCCCTCACCGCCCACCCTCCTCCCTCCCCTCATCGCCCCTCACCTCCCACCTTCACATTTCCCCCTCCACCAACCTTGCCGCTTCCCCTCTCTCTCGTCCTTCCGCCTTTTCTTCCTCTTCCTTCGCCCCTTCTCCCTTCTCCTCTCCCCCTTTTCCCCTCCCTTCTCCCTTCCCCTCCCTCCCCTTTCCCTCCCTTCTCCCTTCCCTCCCTTCACCCCTCTCCCCTTTTCTCCCCTTCCCTCAGGTGAAGATTTAACACGTGGAATGCCACGCGGAAGAATAATGCGCCGTAAAACTTATATACGTTGACAGGAATGAACTGTGAAAATACACGCGCTGGAGGAGCGGGTGGGAAGAAGGGTTGGGAAGAGGAGGAAGGGGAAGTAGAGGAAGAGGAAGGAGGAAGGAGGAGGAGGATATGATGAAAGACGGAGGAAGAGAAACAACGAGAGAGAGAGAGAGAGAGAGAGAGAGAGAGAGAGAGAGAGAGAGAGAGAGAGAGAGAGAGAGAGAGAGAGAGAGAGAGAGAGAGAGAGAGAGAGAGAGAGAGAGAGAGAGAGAGAGGAGAGAGAGAGAAAAAAACAACCCTTCTCTCTCCTCCCCCCCCCCCTCCCAACCCCCAAACTTGCATACTGACCCTCACAATGACCTCTAGCACAGAAATACCCCCACCAACCTCGGCCTCATCACCACCCTCACGCGCTCGCCCCTCCCTCATTTCCCTCACCATCGCGAAGAATAGTCAGCGAGCGGGAGTCATTAAGAAAAAGGCCTCATTATCATCATGGTATCATCGTCATTAGCGGCGACTGGGGCGATGGAAGCGGAGAGGGCGATGTTGATTGTTCATGATGTGGCCTCTTCCTCTTTGCGTTTCATGTCTACTCATTTTCCACTTTTTTTTTCTTTCTTTCTTCCTCTTTTCTCTTCTTTCTTTTTTTCTTCTTTTCTCTTCCTCATTCTCCTTCTCCCTCCTTCTCTCCTCCTCCTCCTCCTCTCCTCCTCCTCCTCCTCCTCCCTCATCATCCTCTCCTCCTCATCATCCATCATCATCATCATCATCATGTTCTTTCTTGTTTCTCTTCTTTTAATTCCACGTTTATCAATTTCCCTACATTTCCTCCTCCTCGTTTCTTGTGTTCTTTATTATTCTCCTCTTTTTCCTCATTCCTTCCTCCCTTTCATGTTTTTTTTTCTCTTTATTCCCTTCCTGCGTCTTACGTCCTTTCTTGGTTTTCTTCTCATTCCTCCTCCTTTTCCTTTCACTTCCGATTCTTATGTTCTCCCTTATCCTTCTCGTCCTCCTCCTTCTCATTCCTCCTTTTCTTAACTTCTCTTCTACCCCGTTTCTCATACCTTTCATCTTTTTTTTGTTTTTTCTTATATTTTCTATTTCTTATCCACCTCCCGCCGTGGTGTTTAGCAACCTTAATACCAACAATTCTACATAATGCGGCTTTCATAACACGTTCATTAAAATGCAAAAGCGTTCTTGACAGACAGACAGAACACGAGACAAAAAAATAAAATAATGCTTTTACGAAACCTCTGTTTACCTCTTTTCGTTTCATATCTACTCATTTTCCCTTTTATTCCTTCCTTTCTTCCCCTTCCTGCTCCGATTCTTTCTTTTCTTCTTCCTTTTCCTCTTCCTCTTTCTCCTCCCCTTCCTCTTCCATGGGTATACACATCCATATATACCCATGAACGACCTATCTCCACAGACAGTCATACATACATACATACATACATACAGACAGACAGACAGACAGACAAACACGCACAACCCAAAAAGAGCCCCGTTAGAGCAACCTTTAACCGCCAAAGAAAAAGCGAGCCCCAAGCAGCCCCGAGCCCCTGCAAGAACGAGGCGCCGTTGCCACCCGCGCCCGTTGCGAGTTCGACGAGCGCGGCTTTCGAGGACTCGGGTTGGGTTCTGCCGGAGCTCGGGAAGGGGAGTACAGACGTGTCTGGGATGGGATGGGATGGATGGGGATGGGGGATGGGATGGGATGGGATGGGATGGGATGGGATGGGATTGGGGATGGATGGGATGGGATGGGATGGGATGGGATGGGATGGGGATGGGGATGGGATGGGATGGGATGGGGATGGGATGGGATGGAGAGGGGGAGGGTCAGGTGAGAGAGGTAGGGAAAGGGAAAGAGAAATAGGAAGAGATTAGAGAAGAGAGAAGAGAGAGAAGAGAGAGAGAGAGAGAGAGAGAGAGAGCGAGAAACCTACAGAGCAGGCCTACTTAAATGCGTCAAAAAGCTACGATACAAACCGGCCATAACTAAAACGACAAAAACACGCAAACAGAACCTTATGACAACAACAACAAAGTAACAATACCAACACATATAAAACATAGAAAAATATCGAACAACGGTACTTTCCCGCTATTTCAACTCCCCCTTCCCCTCCGCCGCCATCTTGTCCACGACCATGCTTCATTTGGCGTTCGCGGGGGAAAAAAGGCGGGAAAAAGCGGCGGCGTTAAAAGGCAATAAGAGCGCCGTAATAAAAGACTTTTGGTGGTTGCAACGACCCTTTGCAACGGACGCTCCAAGACACACGTCCTGGCATGTTGTTGCTTGTTTTTTTTTCCACTTTTTGTTCTCTCTATTTCTCATTTTACAATTCAATCCGACTGCCTTCTCTGTTTATCTGTATCTACGTGTGTGTGTGTGTGGGGGGGGGGGTCCGTGTGTTCTTTTTTCTCTCTTCTTCTTCAGACAGGAAGAGAGGAAATAATCATCAAACCAGTAAGCACGTAAAGCAACATATGAGAGAGAGAGAGAGAGAGAGAGAGAGAGAGAGAGAGAGAGAGAGAGAGAGAGAGAGAGAGAGAGAGAGAGAGAGAGAGAGAGGAGAGAGAGAGAGAGAGAGAGAAGAGGACAGACAGACAGAGACAGAGAGAGAGAGAGAAATATAAAAAAAAAGACAAGAAACCGTGCCCCATCATTACCAAAGGCAAATCTGAACTCAGTTACGCTTCCCATGTTTACACGTGGGATCCCTCGGCGCAAAACACACTTCGCTTCGTCGTCGGCCGTTATGGCGGGAAATTTGAATTTCATAAAACCGATGAACTTTGAGAATAAAAAAAGAGAAATGAAGGGGGAGAAATGGGGGAGAGAGAGGAAGAATGTTCTAAATTGTACATCGTTTCGAAGGAGGAAGGAAAAACGGTAAAGGAAGGGCTGTGTTCAGTACTGATATCAAGACTTTTTTCGTAATTCATACTTTGCCAAAAAAATATTTTAAAGATACACACACACACACACACATACACAGAATACACGAAGACAATATATAAGAATGAAGAACAAAAATGAAAGTAGAGAGAGAGAGAGAGAGAGAGAGAGAGAGAGAGAGAGAGAGAGAGAGAGAGAGAGAGAGAGAGAGAGAGAGAGAGAGAGAGAGAGAGAGAGAGAGAGAGAGAGAGACAGAGAGAGATACAGAGACAGACAGAGAAGGAGAGAAAGAAAGACAGACAGACAGACAGTCAACGAGACAGAGAAAAAGAAAATGGCGGCGAAATGTCATTATCCGCGGCCCAACCTAAGAACCGGCTCGGCCTCCTGCGCGGTCTCCTCATACCGGGAATTTATTGTGACATTCAACGATTGCGCTTCAGGTTGGGGGGGGGAGGGTATGGGGAAAGGAGAGGGGAGGAGAGGGAGCAGGGAGAGAAGGGACGAGAGGAGGGAGAAGGGAGGAGAGAAGGGAGAGGGAGAAAGGAGGGAGAAGGGAGAGAGAGCGGGGAAAGGGAGAAAGAGGGAGATGGGAGAAGAAGGAGATGAGGAGGAGAGAAGGAGAGGGAAATGGAAGGGAGGGAGATACGGGGGAGGGAGAAGGGAGAAGAGATGGGAAAAGGGAGAAAGGAGGAAAAAGAGAAGGAAAGATAAGAGGAAGGAAGAGGGGGGAAACAGAAGGAGGAGAGAAAGAAGACGAAAGAGGAGAAGGAAAGAGAAGATAGGGGGAGGGGACGGATGAATTTAAAAGAAGGAGGGAGTAAGAAGGGAAGAAAGAGGAGATGAGTAGGAGGAAGGGAGCGAGGGGAGTGAAAAGGAGGGTAAGGTAGAATGGAAGGTTCGGAGGGGAAGTAAGGAGAACAGGAAGAAAAGGAGAGGGGAAGAGGGGGTAAGCAATAAGGGAAGAGGGGAGATAAGGGCGATGAAAGAGGAAGGAGGAGAGAGACGAAGAAAGGGTTAACTACCATATGCCTTTTCTTCCTTTCGGACAAAGTTACGTCCATTTTCCTGGAAACAGTTTAAGGAGTGAGAGTCGAACATGCTATACTGCGAAGGCAACAATAGAATCCATAACAACAACAACAAAACAGCAATAATAATAACAATAAAACGAGCAACAACGAAATAACAATATAATAAAACACAACAATAACAACAGCAACAGCAGCAGCAGCACTCATCGTTACCATTACCTTAATAACATCCTCAACAATAATACGCCCATAAAACAACAACAACAACAACAACAAGAGCAAAAACACTAACACAAAGTACACAGAGGACTTTAGCCCCGTCTTGTCCGCCATATTAAACCATAAAGCCTTTTTTCCCAGCGAGACAATGAAATTAAAACGGAAACCCGCTCCTGGTCAGGGAAAAGAGGCGGGGGGGGGGGGGGGGGAAAGGGGGTAGAGGGAGAGGGGAGGGGGGGAAGGGGGAGGAGGGGGAAGGAGGAAGAGGGAAGAGGAGGGGTGGGAAAAGGGGAAGAGGGGAGGGGGAGGGAAAGAGGGCGGGGGAGAGGGAAGGGGTGGGAAAAGGGGAGAGAGAGGAGGAAGTGGAAAAGTGGGGTAGGGGGGGGGAGGGAACAGGGGGGGAGGGAGAGAGAGGGAAAAGGGGGAGAGGGAGGGAGAAAGAAAGGACGAAGGCAGAAGGGAGGAGAGGGGAAAGAGAGTGGGAAAGGGAGGAGTAGGGAAGAATGGGAGGAAGGAAGGAAGGATAGGTGAAGAAGGGAAGGAGAGGGAGGGAGGAAAGGAGAAAGAGGGAAGGGAGGGAGGGAAGAAGAGAAAGAGAAGGAGGAGGAGGAGACGATGAAGAGGTATGAGGAGGACCAGGAAGAAAAAACAAGAAGAAAAGGAAGACGGAAGAGAAGGAGGAAGGAAGAGTAAGAGGCGGAAGAGGATTTGAAATATACGAAGATGGAGGAAGGGAAAGAAGAGAAGAACGAAGAGGAGTAGCAGAAAAATAGAATGGGAGAAAGGATACGAATAGGAAAAAGAATAGTAAGAAAAATCATCGGAATAAGAAAAGGAATAGGAAATAGAATAAGAATAACAAACAGGAAAAAACAAAGAATAGGAATAAGAATAAAGGTAGAGGTGAATAATAACAATAAGATGAAGATTTAAAAAATAAGAAAAATTGATAAAAAATAAAAGTATAGCAAAAAGAACAAAAGCATAGGAAAATAATAAGAACTGTAAAAACAATAAAAATTGGAAAACAGGAATAAGAATGGGAAAAATGAATAACTATAGGAAAATAGGAATAAGAATATGAAAAAAGAAAAAGAATAAGCATAGGAAAAGGATCAGAATAAGAATAGGAAGAAAGAATAAGAACCAGAGTAAATGAGGAGAAAGAAGAGGAAAGGGACGAGGGGAAACCAGTGCCCGGGCGCCCGCATTAACGCAATTGCCTTCCCTCGGAGATGTTCCAGGAGTGCGTCCCCTCGTCTGCGTCGCCCGCCTCGTAAGCAACGCGCCCTCGCTTCGCCTTTTTTTTCTCTCTCTCTCTTTCTCTGTCTGTCTGTCTCTCTCTCTCTCTCTCTTTCTCCGTCTGTCTGTCTGTCTCTCTCTCTCTCTTTCTCTGTCTGTCTGTCTGTCTGTCTGTCTGTCTGTCTGTCTGTCTGTCTGTCTGTCTGTCTCTCTCTCTCTCTCTCTCTGTGTCTGTGTGTCTGTGTGTGTGTCTGTCTGTCTCTCTCTCTCTCTCTCAGTGCGTGTACGTGTGTGTGTATGTGTGTGTACGTGTGTTTGTGTGTGTGTATGTGTGTGTATGTGTGTGTATGTGTGTATGTGTGTATGTGTGTATGTGTGCATGTGTGTATGTGTGTACGTGTGTACGTTTGCGTTTGCGTGTGCATGTGTGCATGTGTGTATGTGTGTACGTGTGTACGTTTGCGTTTGCGTGAGCGTGTGTGTCAGTCTCCGTCTCCATGTCCCTCGCCCTTTCGCTCTGTCTTCCTTCCCCTTCTTTCTCCTCTCCCCTTTCCCCTTTTTTCCGCCTTTTTCCCCCTCCCCCTCGCCCGCGTTCTAATTAAGACTTCGCCCATAAGTTTGCACAACAAGTCTCTCCAATCGCCTGATTATTTCTTGACACATACTTCCTCCATGCATTAACTATTCCTTGGCTTCTTCGAAAGGTATTTCTTTTCCTTCTCCTCTTCTTCTTCTTCTTCTTCTTCTCTTTCTTCTTCTTCTCTTCTTCTTTTCTTCCTCCCCTCCTCCTCCTCCTCCTCCTCCTCCTCCTCCTCTCCTCCCCTCCTCCTCCTCCTCCTCCTCCTCCTCCTCCTCCTCCTCCTCCTCCTCCTCCCTCCTCCTCCTTTCCTCCTCCTCTCCTCCTCTCCTCCTTCCTCCTCCTCCTCCTTCTCCTCCTCCTCCTCCTCCTCCTCCTCCTCTCCTTCCTCCTCCTCCTCCTCCTTCCTCCTCCTCCTCCTTCCCTCCTCCTCCTCCTTCCTCCTCCCCTCCTCTTTCTCCCTTTTCTTCTTATCATAATTTATCTTATTCCTTCTAATATCACTATCACGATTACAGTTATGATAATCGTATTTCCGCTTTCCATCATGATCTTTCACATTTCATTTCTTGTTTCATTCTTCGTTTTTTTATTTTCAATCAATTATTAATCATCAATTCTATTTTTCTTTTATCTAAGACTCGCTTCCCTTCCCTTCCCAGCCGTTTCCAATCCAATCCACTGATTAATTTTCCACTCATTATTCCTCTCTCTTTGTCCATCTCCCATTCTCCCTTCTCCCTTCTTCCTTTTTTAACTCTTCCTCACTTCTTCCTTCCTTTTTCTCCCTCCTTCCCCTTCATTTCTTTTTCTTCTATTCCTCTTCTTTCTCCTCTCCCCTCCTTCTCCTTTCTTTCTCCTCTCCTCCCTCCTTCTCCTTCATTTCTTTTCTTCCTCTCCCCCCCTCCTTCCCTTCATTTTCTTTTCTTCCTCTCCCTCCCTCCTTCTCCTTCATCTCTTTTCTTCCTCTCCCTCCCTCCTTCCCCTTCACTTCTTATCTTCCTCTCCCTCCTTTCTCCCTCTCTTCTTTCTTCCTCTTCCTTCTCCCCTTCCTCCCAAATCTCCCCCTTGGACACTTCACATATCCGCTGACAACGTGCGATTGCAAATTTCAATATTCCGTCCCCGTGTTCCTCGCCAATGCTGTCTTGTCTTGCATGCATGTTGCACGCGAACGCACAATTTATACCTGTATATACGCTGTCCGGAGGAAGAGTGCTGTTTGTGCAACATGGCAACATATGCAGAGAACAGTGAAGCGTGGGGAGGTAAACGTTTTATTCATAATTACCTCTTCCTAAGTTCTCTTGTTCTTTTATTATTCAATTCTTATTTTCCTTATGTTATCTTATTTATTGATTTATATTTGTATTTTATTATCTATATTTTATATTTTATTATTATATGTCATTTCATTATTCAGCCTTTATCATCATTATGTTACTTTATTATTCATTTTTTCTTTTATCATTCTGCTATTTCATTATTCATCCTTTATTATTGTTATTTCATGGCATCATTCATCTGATTATTATTTTATTGTAGAGAGTTCTGTGTTCCCCTATACGGCCTGGCTCTCTTGAAACGCGATACGAGGCACTGTTCAATTACAGTATGATGCGTCTGTCTGTCTGTCTGTCTCCCCACGTGTCTTTCTGTCTCTTACCCCTCTTGCTCTTTTGCTTTCCATCTATCGTATTCCATTTGTTTCCCTCTCTTCATCCACCTCTTCCTTTTTTCGTGCAAGTCCCCCTCCCTTGACCCTTCCTTCCTTCTCTATCAATGCAGGCGTCACAGCCAAAAATTAGATGACGATTGAAATCTCTCTCTCTCTCTCTCTCTCTTCTCTCTCTCTCTCTCTCTCTCTCTCTCTCTCTCTCTCTCTCTCTCTCTCTCTCTCTCTTGCCTCTCCCTCTCCCACATTTCTCTCTTTCGGATGTATTTAGTGAATATAGCTCCCCCTCCTCTCCCCCCTCTCCCCATCCTCTTCCATCCCCCTAGTCCTCTCTCCTCCTTCCTCCCCTCCATCCCCTTTACCCTTCTCCCTTCCCTTTTCCCCATCCCCTTTTACCCCCTTTCCCCCATTCCCCTTTACCCCCCCCTTCCCCTCCTCCCCTTTCCACACCCCCTTTTCCCTTCTCACCCATCCCCTAAGCCCCCTAAGCCCCCCTCTCCCCCCCCCCCTCATGATGGCGGCAGAGAGACCTCGCCGGGAAGCCAACTTGTGATTACATTAAAGCTCAACTCTCCAGACGGCAACAGTTTTCAAGCTGCAAGGGGGAAGCTGGTTCTGAAGCAACAGACGAACTCCCAATTCTTATCATTATTATTCTTGATCTGCGTATTGTCATGATTACCCTCCCCCTCTTTTTCCCTTCACTTTCTCCTCTTCTTCCTCCTCCTCCACCTTCTTCTTTTTTCTTCTTTTTCTTCTCCTCCTCCTCATTCCACTGTCTTTCTTTTCATGCATCTATTATTTTCTCGTGTGAAAATGCTTCTCTTTTTTTCCCATGATACCCCCCCCCCCCCATATAAAACAATCTTCCCTAATCTTCCCTCTTCGTTGTCTTCTGCTTCTTTATCCCCTTTCCACTCCTTGGTATATATTTTTTTCTGTTTTACTCTTGTTCCCTTTCTTTTCTCTTCTCCTTTCTTCCCATTCCTCATTCCTCACCCTCCTTCTCCTCTCCTCCTCTTCTCCTCGCCCCTCTCCTTCCCCACCCCTCCACCTCTTCTTCTTACTTCTTCTTCTTCTTCTTACTTCTTCTTCTACTTCTTCTTCATCTACCTTCTCCATGCACACTTACGGAGTCACCCTCACGTACACCCCCACCACCTACACCCCAACCCACCTTCCTCTCCTCCCGCCTCCTCCCCCTCCTCCTCCCCCGGGCGTCGAGTGAGTGTTTTCCTGGCCTCTTAAAACACTTGCTTT
>NW_020870120.1:218498-227126 GCF_003789085.1 Penaeus vannamei | reverse complement strand
TTTTTTCTTATCCTTCCCATCATCCCTCTGCATCTGTCTTCACACTTACTACTTATCCAAATATTCTTTTTTTCTATTATCATTCCACCTCTCTCATTCTCAATAATTATCAAATATTCTTTCTTCTTATCAGCTCCCATCTCCTCTCATTCTCAATAATTATCAAATATTATCTCTTTTTTCTTTATCACTTTTCCATCTCCTCTCATTTCTCATTATTATCAAATATTCTTTCTTCTTATCATTCCATCTCCTCTCATTTCTCAATAATTATCAAATATTCTTTCTTCTTTTCACTCCATCTCCTCTCATTTCTCAATAATTATCAAATATTCTTTCTTCTTATCACTCCATCTCCCTACATTTCTCAATAATTATCAAAATACGTTCTTTCTTCTTATCATGTCCATCATCCTCTCATTTTCTTTCTCATAATTATCAAATATTCTTTCTTCTTTTTCAACTCCATCGTCCTCTTCAATGATTCTCATAATTACTCAAATAATTCTTCTCTTCTTTTCACCATCATCTCGAATATTTCTCAATAATATCTATACTAAATTATTCTTTCTTCTTAGTGGTGCGACTACGAGGTCTCCTCTCATTCCCAATAATTAAGTCAAATATCTCTTCTTCTTATCATTTCCACATCGTCTTGCTCATTTCTCAATATTTGTCAAATATTCTTTTATTCTTCATCATCTCATTTTAATTTCTCACTTATTGTATCAATAACTTCTTCTCTTCTTATCCACTCCATCTCCTCCTCATTTCTCAACTACATTAATCAAAAATATTTGACCTTTCTTCTTTTATCCATCAACTTCATCTCTTCTCAATTTCTCAATAATTATCAAAACTACTTCTTTCCCTCTTATCATTCCATGCGACCTCTCATTTTCTTATATTTCTCAATCCTTATTCAAAATAATTCCTCTTTTCCTTATCATTCCATCTCATTATTCGTCAATAATATAATATTCGTCCTTCTCTTAATATCATTCCATCCTCTTCTCATTTCTAATTATCAATATTATCACAATATTCTTTCTTCTTATCATCCATTCTTATCATTTCTCAATAATTATCAAAATATTCTTTCTATCATTCCATCTCTTCTCATTCTCAATAATTATCAAATATTTTTCTTCTTATCATCCATCTCCTCTCATTTCTCAATAATTATCAAATATTCTTTCTTCTTATCACTTCCCATCTTCCTTCTCATTTCTCAATAATTATCAAATATTCTTTCTTCTTATCATTCCATCTTTCTTCTCTCATTTTCTCAATATTATCAAATATTTTCTTTCTTTTCTTGCATTCCATCTCTTCTCATTTCTCAATAATTTTCAAATATTCTTTCTTCTTATCACTCCATCTCCTCTCATTTCTCAATAATTATCAAATATTCTTCTTTTCATTCCATTTCTTCATTCTCAATAATTATCAATATTCTTTTTCTTCATTCATTCTCCATCTCTCATTTCTCAATAATTATCAAATATTCTTTCTTCTTTTCACTCCATCTCTTCTCATTTCTCAATAATTATCAAATATTCTTTCTTCTTATCATTCCATCTCCTCTCATTTCTCAAAATCCTTTTTCTTATCATTCCATCTCCTCTCATTTCTCAATAATTATCAAATATTCTCTTTTTCTTGCCATTCCATCTCTTCTCATTTCTCAATAATTATCAAATATTCTTTCTTCTTATCACTCCATCTCTTCTCATTTCTCAATAATTATCAAATATTCTTTTTTATCATTCCTTCTCCTCTCATTTCTCAATAATTATCAAATATTCTTTTTTTCATTCCATCTCCTCATCATTTCCCAATAATTATCAATATTCTTTCTTCTTATCATTCCAGACTCTATATCCACACGGAGCAAAGTCCTGAGTGTGCTGATCTCAACCCTTCTCCTGCTGGCGGTTCTCCACTAGCGCTTAGGAACACGAGTGTAAAGGGAAAGTGATGGAAACAAAGAGAGAGAGAGGAAAGATTAAAAAATAAGAATGATAACCAGTGTAATGGAAGAGAAACTTGTTCTTTGTCGAGTGCTATATATAAATCAGGGAGGTAATTTAAATTTTAAGTTCTAGAAAGTTGATAATGATGACAAATGCATGTCAAACTTGAACACTCTGGATGCCAAGACGAGAGTGAAAAAAGAGAAGAAAAAATATATATAAACTTCCTTATGAAGAAAAATGTACGACTATACTTGCTTTGTTACTTTTTAGATGATGAATAATCGAGAAAAATAATACTGATACTCATACTAGTCATACAGATCTGGTTCAGTGAATGATGTTAAATATAAATGGATGAAAAGAAAGAGAAATAAACAAAACAGAACAAAAAATAAATAAAATGGATAAAAGGGAGGGGAACGACCATCAAAGAGAAAATCAGATGAAACAAAATGTAAATATTTAACGTCCTCTCCTGTTTGTGCACGCGCGTTTTTTATGTTTTGTTTTTTTTCTTTTCTTTTTTTTGTGTGTGTGTGTGTGTGTGTGTGTGTGTGTGTGGTGTGTGTGTGTGTGTGTGGTGTGTGTGTGTGTGTGTGTGAGGAACTCCAGGAACCTATGACGCCCAAGCCAAGCCACGCCCATTGTGAAATTGCTATGAGGGCGTATGTTCCAGTCTTGTATCATTATTTTTTATTGAAAAAAAGAGAAAAATAATAGATCGTAGGAATTAAGATAGCTTTAGGGTATTATTATTATCTATTATTTATTGTAGAAGAAAGAAATTTTAACATCTTTTTACTAATAGATTGAGTAGGGTGAATGGGAAGGGTTGAGCGGGGGAGGGGGACGGGAGGGGGGGAGGAGGGGGGGGAGGGGGTGGCAGGGAGCGATGAGGGAGGGGAGAGGGGAGGGGGGGGTTAAGTGGAGGGTGGTGGGGGACGTAGAATATGAGTATGATGTCGGGTAGGATTGGACAGTGGGGGGATCGGAGGGTGAGGAGACGATAAGAGGAGTCCGAGTCGAAGGAATGGGAGTCGGGGAGCGGACGCGCCGACTGACTGGGGATACATACAGAGAGGGTGAGAGGAGGTGAGTGGCAGAAGGGAGGAGAGAGAGGAGGAGGAGAGAAAGGTATAGAGAGATGAAGAGAGTAGAGGAGGAGAATGAAGAGAGAGGGGAAGAAGAGAGAAGAGAGAGAGAAGAGAGAGAGAAGATGGCGGGAGTAGGAGAGAGGAGAGGAGATTTGCAGAAGAGGAGAGTCAGGAGGGGCTCAGGGAAGAGAAGATGTAGCATAGGAGATGGAGAAGGGGCTGCGGCGAGAGGCAATACCTAACTTCGATCAAACAATTCAACGCTATTCCTTGAGGGTGTTTGCGAATGCTACTGCAATAACTCAAACGGAAAGAAGACCGTGTATATAAAAAGTCATAATAATATTGCTTGGGTTATCCCGAGTTTAGTTATTTTAAATGCATGAGCGATGAATATATTGTGCGAAAACAAATAGATTTATTTCCATCGATATTAACAAAAGATTTGCATCCAATACTTTATCACTATTATCATCATACATCACTATCATTATCATCATCATTTTTGTAATGATATATCATATCACATATCATTATCCATCATCATCATCCATCATTATTATCCAATTATATAAAATTATAATAATTATGTTAAATAACAATAATAATATTACATTAATATGGATATCATACATTATCATTATTATTTATAGATATTTTAATTTATCTATTACATTATATTATAATCATAATTATTCGTTATATTTCTTTTTATTAATGCTTTTATCATTATCTTTATTTTTCATTATCATACAACATCAAATAAATAATATCATCAATAATCAACACAACACAATCAAAACTCGAAATCCAAATCATCATCATCATATATCATCATCATCCATAATATACAATATGCCGATTTATTATATATATATATACAGCTTCATCTATATATTAGTGATTATTTTAATCAATCTTTATCCTATGTTATCCTGATTTTATGCTCTTGCTGTGGAGTTTTATGCCAGCCTCTTGTTCTCCTTCTGCAATTTATAAGAGTTTGATTTATATAGGTAAATATGAACCGTCAGTCATAGCAAACTGTAGCAGTATATATCAGGCTGCACTTATCGATTTATAATCAGCATACGCAATCTACTACATCCGGAGACACTACATAATTTTCAACATATTTCCAATATGACTAGTATACATATATTTTCATCAAGCATAATTCATTTTCACATAATTTCATATAACTAGTATATATGCCATTATTTTCATCAAGCCCTTAAACTTCTTTCATAAGCATAAAAGAAGAACAACAATCCTAATTAATAAAACAGTAACGAAAAATACAAATACTTTCGTTATCAAACAAAGCCCTCGTTTGACCTGTTGCCATTTCCGGTTTGCATGAATTATTCCTCGCCCTTTTATTTTGTTCTACATTAACTGTTAACGGTTGGCTTTTGTCTATTGAATGTGTATCACACTCTCGTTTGGATTACCATTAGTGTAGTTACAGTTACAGTTCTTTTTATTAACGACCGGCCATTTTTCTTTATTATTTTTTTTATTGTGATGATGATGAATGAAAATAATATACTGGATATTGGTATCATCATTATCATCGATATTTTTTGGCATCATCCTTATCATTTAAAGAGTGATTGTCTTACAAAAACGCTGAAACTTCTAAGTTTTCTTCATTGCCCAGTCCACATGGCCGCCGCCATGGTCATATAGAATCATGCCAGCGTATTGCATGGCTTGTTGGTATAGATATAAATGGGCATAATACGCGCGCGCGGGGGCCACAGACACATACACACCAATACATACACCAAGCACAGACACACACACACGACACACACCACACACACACCACAATCCGCACACCACGACACACGACCACACCAATGGGAACACACACAATGGCACACGAACACAACCACATCACGCACACACACACACACCACAAACACACAGCACAGCACACACACACACACAACACGGAAAGGACGCACAGCGGGCTGGGGACCACACACGCACACACAACACACAATCACAGGCAGCACACACAGGGCCACCACCACACACACACACCCCGACACATGCACACACAGGCGACGCACGCAAACACAGGCGACGACGGGCACACACACACACAATACACACCACCACACACAGAGATCACACACACACGTGCGTACACACACAAAGCACACAGAAGGAACACACACACACACTCAACACGCCAGCTGAATTGGGGATAACCCGCGCGCGAGGGGAGAGTGGCTGGGAGGAGTGTACGTATGCGGAGTAAACCCGCCGGAGGGTGTTTGGAGTCTCGTATTATGATTTAGGGGAGTGAGATGATGAGATGCCGTGCAACAAAACAGCACAACAGGACACAGGGTTAGGGGCACACACACACTCACACACACAGACACACAATGGACACACCGCACATACACACACACATACCATGCATAACACTGCAAAACACAAACACAGCACACCACACACATACATCATACATACATACAAACATACATACATACAACATACACACACACACACACACACACACACACACACACACACACACACACACCACACACACACACACACACACACACCACACACATCCACACATGCACACACACACACACACACACACACACACACACACACACACACACACACACACACACACACACACACACACACACACACACACACACACACACACACACCAAATGCCAAAAATGGGGGAAGGGTAAATAAAATAATATCACAATGATCATTGTTGTAATACATACACACATAACTATGAAGTAAATGGACCTGCAATATGTAAGTATATATACGCATGTACATAAAATCATTTTAAAAAGTGGAAGAGACAATACCAAAGCCTAAAAATAAACACTACTCCAGCTTCACCAAGAAGACTTATAAAAGCATGATCTATTATAGCCTTTATAACATGAAACCCCATCAAATCAAAGTGTCCTTTGTATTATCTATGCAATTATGTTCTAGGGGTCTTCCGCACTGAGGATAATACAAAGATTGATCATATGAAGAGCCAGTGTTATCAACTAGAAATCACTGTCATTGGAATCTTGTTTTCATTATCCTCTCATCAAGCTACTTGTATCCAAATGTGACCTGCGTATGTTATTATGGAAGTAACTACTATTTTTAGAAAATAAAGATTTGTAAACAAGCTCCATTTTTCATAACCTTGCAAGCACACATTTAACTTTCCTTAAAAAAAACATGGCACAACACCAAACAATCTTCCAACCAATTTCAACTACCTAGTTATAACAATAAAGATACTTCTTACAACTTTCAGGGAACTAATCATTTAGAAATTCTCATCAGCAAGTGATACCATGATACAATCTGATCACAAAGATGAAGAATTTGTTATTTGGTAACTGATAAATAAGTGTAATAAAATTTTCAAGACCACCTTATTTGTATGTTCAAGGAAGTTGGTCATAAATGAAGTAGCTATTATTAACACTAATAAGAATATTTTGCGTAAGTGGCTTATATCAATGTTATTAGTGTTTGGTACTCAGGATTTCCTTCCTTACTCTTTCTATGTTGACTCACTTGACCCATTCAACCTACCTGCAACTACAATGTGGAAGCAGTCTAGGAACTTCAGTGATTAACTGGGGACGCAGTCATATGCTTAAAGAAATTGTGGAATCCACTCTTCGAAGCACAGAATGCTCTACTAAGGAATAATACTGCAAAAAATCAACTGGTATACCAAAATAAGGCAAGAGGATAAGAACATTGTAATTTTGAAACTGACAATCTTTAAGTTACATTAAGACTTTAAAGAATGTAGCATAAAAAAAAGTGTCAAGAACTGATTTGCATTACACAGTTTCTTTAAGCATACACCCGTAAGTTACACGTTTGCACAAATATGCAAAACATATAAAAAACAATAAACAGAATCATCATACCTTTTCCAAAATGAAAGAATCATACATGTCACAGTCAATTACATACCTGGAAAAGAAGACAGACAAAAATGAATTAACAAAAATACAAACACCATGATGAGTTCATATAGGTAAATGTAACATTGCCACAATTGGAATGGAATATATGTTTCAGGTGTCATGGAAAAATTTGATACTTGTCTATTCTTGGAATGTGTTCCAGTCTACAAAAATATATACAATAAAACAATATCAATGCATTTTTACACCCTAAAATCCTGTGATAATGAATCATTGCAGTCATGAAACAAAATAGTAACATTAATAGCAATAACCACAAAATATAATGGTCACAGTCTCTATGCCTACAAAGAACACTATCACCTGATATGAAACAGCGTGAAAACATAAGAGTAACTATATTTTTAAAATTTCCCTGGATATGTTAAAGTACACATATCTATCAGATAGTCATGGAATATATCAAAGTTGGACCACATTTTAAGGGCTTATGCAAAAACTTGTTAGTCCTGTGTACATTTCTCCAATTAAACAAGGAAAACAAACTTACTTTGAATATAATAACTCCATTAGCCTATAAATCATATGACATATACACATACTAATATCCCTTGCAGAGTTACTGATTTCTTGCTCATATGTTAAGCTAAGGTCACACTAGTCTGCTCTATCCTAGGATCCCTAGACAGCCTTGTCAAATTCTGGCCTGCTGCAGCTTTTGATTGGTCAGCTGACCTGACTTCGGCAAGGCTGTTTAGGGATCCCAAAAATGAGAAGACTAGTGTAACCGTAGCTTTACATAACCTTGCCCAAATTATCAGCACCTTTCTCTATTCTGCTGTTATCCATGTTTGGCCCAATTCCTTCTTTACTACCCTACTTGCTCTAATTTACTATAATCTGGGCACTAAACTTATAATCTGAACGGCTATACTTTCAAAGACTGTCTCATAACATCCGTGATCTCTTGTTTAACCCCCCCCCCCAAAAAAAAAAAAAACTTTTACAATATTTCTGGTCAAAGCTGGTGAGAGGGTATTTCTAAACATTTCTACTTTCTAACATTTCTTAAGCCTTTATCATGTAATTTTGATTAACTTTATACTGATTGACACTTGAGACTTTCTGTTTCTGTTATTGTATTATGGTTATGCTTTATCACAATTAGCATAAAAAAAACTTATTGCCTAAGATCTTTCAATATGAATAAAATAAAAACTAAATTGTATGACAGTCTCTGAAAGTGACCAATAACGACAACAAGAAAACAAGTAATCAATAGTTTTCCTCCCATTACTTCATTCCAAACTTAATACAGGCCACAGCTGTGGTACTCTTCCAAAGTTTAATGGTCCTTACAATTTACAAACAGTAGAAGTTTCTGTGTCCAAGTAAGAGTATTGGTGTGGCTGTAATATTTGGTCTAGTTTCATTTTTACTCCATTTTGAGAAAGCGGAAGGGTGAGGGAAAAATAAGGGAGAAAGGAAGGAGGGAAGACAGAATGGAATGGAGAGAGAGAGAGAGAGAGAGAGAGAGAGAGAGAGAGAGAGAGAGAGAGAGAGAGAGAGAGAGAGAGAGAGAGAGAGAGAGAGAGAGAGAGAGAGAGGAGA
>NW_020870120.1:203498-210998 GCF_003789085.1 Penaeus vannamei | reverse complement strand
TTGGGGTCGGCCCCCGCCTGGAGTAGAATCCTGAGACACCTGGACGACTCTGTGGTGGCAGCCGCGTGGAGAGGAGTGCGACCCCATGCATCTTGGCAGTTGATGTGGCAGAGCTGGTCGCTGTTCAAGAGGTCCTCCAGAAGCTCTGCATTATCCCATAAGGCTGCCTGGAAAGAAGGAGGTGGACAGTTAGTTATTTTCATTCCGAGGGAACGAAAATGATTACAAAGGTTGCTGCTGTAATCATTTCTTTGTATTCTGAAGTCTTTACAACAACTGCTGATGGACAGAAGTACACTGATGGTTATCATATATATATCTTTTATCTTAAAAAAAAGGGTTAAATAAAATTTAAGTGGGAGTTCAAAGATTTAAAGTGCTCTATCAATCTACAAAGCTGTATATATCTGCTGCTAACTGAAAGATCTACATTAAGAGAACAAAAAAATAACAGTAATTAGCTATATCATAAAAATTCATAATAACTTTTCTTTTCTTTTCATATTGTAAAACATGCTTTAGACACAAAACAAATTTATATTCATATTCTAGTGAAGATACTGCAGTTGGATATATCAAGTATAAAAATTTCTTATATGTTGTTGGTTATTCACAACTGCACTTGTTTTAGCTGAGTATAAGAATGTTACATAAAAATTATAATAATGGATAATAGCAATAACAGCAATAATTGTAATAACAAAATAATGATGATAGCAATACTGATAAAATTCATAATTGAAATAACAACAACAATAATACCAATAATAATAATATGATGATAACAATAATATTAGTAATAATAATGATACTACTAATAATACCAATAAAAAAAAAAAAATACCAATAATAATATATATAATGATAATAATAAAATATAAACTATAAAAAAACAACATTTAACAATACTAAGGATATTTAACATGAGACATATCATCATCAAAAATATAAATAGTTGACCTGTCTAATATGCTCAAATTTCCTATAAAAATTTGCTGCAATTAATCAGGCTTTTTAAAAATAATAATAATGATAATAATATCGATAATGATGATGATGATGATGAATAATAATACAATAACAACAATAATAATAATGACAGCAATTCAATAATAAATAATAGCAATAACATCAATAACCATATTGTAAAAAAAAAAAAAAAAAAAAAAAAAAAAAAAAAAAAAAAAATATATATATATATATATATATATATATATAATATATATATATATATCATATATATAAATATACATATATATATATATATAATAATAATAATAACAATAATAATAATAATATAATAACTATAATAGCAATCAAAATGATAATAAAAATAATGATAATAATAATATACAATAATTAATTAATAGATAACAACAACAATAATAACAATAATAATAATATAATAATGATAATAATAATAACAATAATAATATAATAATAATAATATACAATAATAATAACCTAATAATAATAATATAATAATAATAATAATAATAATAAATAATAATAACATAATAATAATAATAATAATAATAATAATAATAATAATAATAATAATAATAAATAATAATATATAATAATAATAAATAATAATAATAAAATAATAATAATAATAATAATAATAATAATAATAATAATAATAATAATAATAAATAATAATAATAATAACAAAATAATAACAATAATAACAATAGTAATAATAAAAATAATAATAATAATAATAACAGTACTAATAATAACAATAAAAACAACAATATAATAACAAGAAATAAATAATAATTAGAAAAATAATAATTATAACAAAAATAACAAAAAACATGACAATAACAATAATAATAATTATTATTATTATCATTATTATAGTAATAAAAATAATAACAATAATATAATATAATAATAATAATAATAATAATAATAATAATAATAATAACATAATAGTATAATAAACAACAATAACAATAATAATAATGATAATAATAATAATAATAATAATAATAATAATAATAATAATAATAATAATAATAATATAATAATAATAATAATAATAATAATAATAAATAATAATAATAATAATAATAATAATAATAACAATAATAATAATAATAATAATAATAATAATAATAATAATAATAATAATAATAACAACAATAAAAACAAAAACAATAACAGTAATAATAATAACTAACAATAATAACAATAATAATAATAATAATAATAATAATAATAATAATAATAATAATAATAATAATAATAATAATAATAATAATAATAATAACAATAATAATATAATAGCAAAATAGTGAATCATCATCATCATTATAGTAGCAGTAATAATAATAATAATGATATCAACAATAACACCAATAGTAATAAAAATTATAATGATAATAATAATAATAATAATAATAAATAATAATAATAATAATAATAATAATAACAACAACAACAGCAATAATAATAGTAATACTACTAATAAAAATATTAGTAGTTATAGTAATAATAACAATAATAATAATAAAAATAATAATAACAATAATAATAATAATAATAATAATAATAATAATAATAATAATAATAAATTATTATTATTATTATTAATTATTAAAATAATATAATATAATAATAATAATAATAATAATAATAATAATAATAATAATAATAATAATAATAATAATAATAATAATAATAATAATAAAAAAAATAATAATTGTACAAAATAATAATAATAATAATAATAATAATAATAATAATAATATTATACAATAATATTAATAATAATAATAATAATAATAATAATAATAATAATAATAATAACAATAATACAATAATTTCAATAATAATAACAATAATAATCTTATGAATCAAAACATTTTCAAAGTCAAAATATGTCCTGAAAAAAGGAAAAACAAAAAAAATATTTCTTTTTTATAATCCCATATATGCACTGGGAATTTAACAAGGCATGGATAACAGTAACAACAACAAACACAAAAATACATATATACACTACTAATAACAAACACAACAGCCCGTACGACATGAACCGCGTGTTTCTCCCACGTAACTATATGAAATGCCTTCCTGAAAAAGAAAAATGAGAGGCAAAAAACGAAAAAGAAAAGCCTTGAACAGACTTTTAAATTGCCTGATGACGACCCGCAGAGGCTGACACAGGCCATGCGAGGGCGGACACAATGGGGCGGCCAGGAAGGGACCACGACACGGGAAATTATGCCCGCGGATTTCGTCATTATTATCATCATATATCATATATGTATGTATATATATATATATATATATATATATATATATATATATATATATATATATATATATATATATATATATATATATACATTATATATATATACATATATATATAATATATTATATATATATATATATATATATATATATATATATATATATATATATATATATATATATATATATATATATGTATGTATGTTATATATTCATTTATTTATTTATTTATATAATATATATGTATGTATGTATGTATGTATATATATTCATTTATTATTATTATTATTATTATTATATTATTATATATATATATATATATATATATATATATATATATATATTTCTTCAATTTCATTTCTTTATATATTTCTATGTAACACGACACACACACACACACACACACACACACACACACACACACACACACACACACACACACACACACACACACACACACACACACACACACACACACACACACACACACACACACACACACGAGCTCCCTGTGCTTCCCAAACGACCCCCAGCGTTCACCTCTCGACCAACCAACCTTGAACAGCTTCTTCTCGAACTCCACCACATCGGACTCCAAGCCCAAGGAGTACATCATGATCTCCTCATCCTCATCATACCAGCTCTTCTTCTTCCTCTTAGTCTTGTATCTCTCCCTCTCCCCTTCCTCCTCCTCCTCCTCCTCCTCCTCTCCTTCCCCTTCCCCCTCCTCCTCCTCCAAACTCTCCTGCGACGAGACCGAGGGCTTCAGCCTCTCGACGACGGAGAGCACCATGTCGCGCAGGGAGTCGAGGATCTGCACCTTGGGGCCCTGCGGAAGGTTCCTCATGGCGGAGGCGGCGACGGAGGGGGCTGCCTCGACCCAAGCGACGTTTCTCTTCCAACGAGTCACCGCTGCGGTTTATCTTATTACTTATTTTTTTTTCTTACTTATTTGGAGTTGTAGTTTTACGTGTAACACTTATATATATATCTCCCTCTCCCTCTGTCCATCTGTGATCGCGTCTTGCTCTTAGCAATCTTTCACTACGAACGCGTCACCACCACGTAATTTTAAGTCTCTTTTCTGCTTATATGAAGATATATTCTTCTGCCTGATACCTTTCTGTTTTTCTCATCAAAGTCATTGGCGGCATAATAAAGTATATTTTTTCACGAGGCTTTATGATGTTCACTCTTCCTCACCAAGCGCGCACTGCCGACAGAAATCTACGGAGTGCCCGCCACGTTTCACTATGCGGGCCTCGCATGCACTGCCGCGAGACTCACGTGAGGGAAACCTGTACCAAACATGGCCTGCCTCCGTTGCCCGCGTTCACGTTGCAAGTCTTTACTGTTACATTTTCCCCTAAAATAATCAAAATACCGTAAGTACCCTATTTAGAAGTTTACACGGACGTTCACAACGCAAACACGTACAAACAGGAAAAAAATCTAAATTAGCTACTTTTCTATGCGTGTATATAGGCCTACACTTTACTAGATTGCTTCTTACGATACGAATGCAAATAAATGAACAAATAAACAAACATAAATAAAAACACAAACACTTCAAAGTCAAATTCTAAATCAAAACAGAGCCCAGAGCCCCGTTATTGCGGCCACAACAAACTCTATATTGAACTCTGCATCTGGCAGACTTCCTCTTATTCTCTCTCTCTCTCTCTCTCTCTCTCTCTCTCTCTCTCTCTCTCTCTCTCTCTCTCTCTCTCTCTCTCTCTCTCTCTCTCTCTCTCTCTCTCTCTCTCTCTCTTCTATTTCTTCTTCTCGTTCTTATCTTTCTCCATTTCTCTTTCTTTCTTTCTTTCTTTTTTTTTCTTTCTCTTTCTTTCTCTTTCTCTTTCCTTCTCTTTCTCTTTCTTTCTCTTTCTTTCTCTTTCGCTTTCTCTTTCTTCTCTCTCTTTCTTTCTCTCTCTTTCTCTCTTTCTCTTCTTTCTCTTCTCTCTTCCTTCTCTCTCTCTCTCTCTCTCTCTCTCTTCTTTTGTAATTACTGTGTTTAGATAAAACTAAAATCATCTCCTTAATTCTGCCTCTGTCTCAACCCGTCTTTCTTTCTATCTGTCTATCTGTCTGCCTTTCTGTGTCTGTATGTCAGTCTCTCCCACTTCCGCTATCCCTCTCTCACATCCTGCTCCCCCCTCTCCCTCCCCCCTCTCTCCCCTTTCCCCACCCTCTCTCTCTCCCTTCTCTCCCTTCCCTTTATCCCCCCTCCCTCTCACCCTGCTCCTCCTATCCCTCCCCCTCCCTCCCCCTCACCCCGTTCTCCCTCTCCCTCTCTTCCCCTCCCTCTCACCCGCTCCTCTATCCCTCTATCCCTCCCCCTCCCTCTCACCCCTGCTCCTCCTATCCCTATCCCTCCCCCTCCCCCTCCCCCTGCTCCTCCTATCCCTCGCAGGTCGCCCCTCGGAGCAGAAACAATGGCCTCGTCACTGTCCTGCACGCTAATCCCAGGGTAGGCTTCGCAAACATGGCTGTTCCATCGACTCCCCGCCCTCGCCCTCTCTCTCTCCCCTCATCATTCTTTTCTCTCCAAATTCTCATTTTTCCCCTCCTTCCTCTCCCTCCTCCTCTTCTTCCCCTTTCTTCTTTTTCCTATTTCTCAGTTCTCCTCCTCTCCCGCCTCCCGATAGAAAGAGAGAGAGAGAGAGAGAGAGAGAGAGAGAGAGAGAGAGAGAGAGAGAGAGAGAGAGAGAGAGAGAGAGAGAGAGAGAGAGAGAGAAGAGAGAGAGAGTAAATTGAAACATAAGAGAATAATAGCGGCAACTCAAAACCAAAACAAATAAAAAATAATAAAAACAACAAAAACAATAATAATAATAATGACAACAACAACTGATGTTATAATGATGATGGTGACGATGGGAGCGTCTCCTAATCCCCCCTCCCTGCCCCCCCTCCCCACTCCCAGCCCCCCCCTCCCCCACTCCCTGTCCCGCCATTTTTTTTAACAAGACTCAAAACGCTCCGATGATTAAGCTAATGATGATGAATAAGGACACCGACAACGACGATGAATGCGTGTGTGAATAATGTGACGGTGACGACGTCGGCTGTCGTTCCTCAGCCTTCTCGAACATAATTATTATTATTTTTAAGTTGGCTAATAAACCTCATTTTTTAACGAGAAAGATTTTTTTTTTTACAAAGATTGCTGATAAACACTTAACGAAGAGAATGAAGGAATATGTAAGTATGTATCCATGTATCTATGTACATACGCGTGTAGATTAGTTAGTTATTCAATAGATAATTAAGTATGTAAGTGTATATGTAAGTAATGAAGTGAATATATAAATAAGGAAGCTCATACTTAAGTAAGAAAGTGGATAAATAAGTAAGTAAAAAAAAAAACAATACACGTAGCTCTTCTCACGAAAGATAAAAATAATGCTACGGCACATACACTGAACATATCTGTAAGGCCGAAAAAACCTGCAATATTAACGAATGAAAAAAAAAATACTGATGGTAATGATAACAAAGACAATAACAAAACCGAAACGCCATCCTCACGATAATGATAATGGCGATAAAAAAACGACCAAATAAGCGGGAAAAAACTCAGCAATGGAAAGTGTTGCTTCTTCTTGCAAAATGCTTTCGCGTAATCTGCCTCAGTAAAATGCTAAAATGAATTAACTTAATTAATTTCATTTGAAAGAAAATCTTGGCAAGGACTTTTGTCGGGGAGAGAAAAGGGATGGTGAATTTCATGGGGAATAGAGTGATGGTGATTGTGATGGTGAGAATGAAACTAAATTGCTCTTTTCTCATTTGCGGACACACTGACATAAGCATACGCCCTTGCGCGGGCACACACACAGATATGAAACACACACAAATTCATTCTCTCTCTCTCTCTCTCTCATTTCTCATCTACGTTCCTACTCCTCTCCTACTTCTCTCTGCCTCTTTCTGCCTCTCTCTCTTTCACTCTCTCATTCCCCTTCCCATTCCCACTCACTATTTCCGCTCCCTCTCCCTCTTCCTCACCCTGAATTCCCTAAACGAATATGATAACGAAGAGGATAAAGACGACGAAGCTGACCAAAGGTGAACGAACCTATGTAGGGCTTCCCTGACCCCCCCCCCTCCCCTTCTCTCTCCCTCCCCATCACCTTCCGAAGCGGCGATGCTAGTGTAATAGCGAGTGACCGTCAAAGACATAAACACACGCACACACAATGCAGGCACGTGGATCTCTCTCTCTCTCTC
>NW_020870120.1:171601-203398 GCF_003789085.1 Penaeus vannamei | reverse complement strand
GCATAAAGAATGTGAATCTAATAATTGTTTGATAAATGATGTTCCTTGATGTTTACGTTTTCTTGTTTATATAGTTTTGGAGAGAAGGAGGAAGCGAAGGAGCGGTGGAGAGGAAGAGCGAATTGAAACACTAATCCGTGAGAGAGGGAGAGAAAGAGTGTGTATGACTCTCCTTGCAACAAACCCGCCCTTTTCCACGCCAGGACCCTCTCCACTTGCAGTGATCGTCTTCGCAAAATAGACCAATTCGGTAACGCCTAGCAACCGCCCCTAGCAACGAGCACTTGGTGAAAACAAACCCTCGTTCGTTCGAAAAATCACTGCACTTTGCTTACAAAGTCGCTGAATGAATCACCCAATGAATCACCCAGCCACCCAATCACCCTATGAATGACCCAATCACCCAATGAATCACCCAGCTACCCAATCACCCTATGAATGACCCAATCACCCAATGAATCACCCAGCCACCCAATCACCCTATGAATGACCCAATCACCCAATGAATCACCCAGCCACCCAATCACCCTATGAATGACCCAATCACCCAACCCTCCCAACTACCGCTCTGTTTGTCTTTGAGTGTGGATTTGCTGTTGTTGTCTGTGTGTTTTTTGTTGTTACTGTCATTGTTTGTGTTTTGGTTGTTATTGTTGTTGTCTATGTGGATGTGTTTTGGTTGTTATTGTTGTTGTCTATGTACATGTGTTTTGGTTGTTTTTACATGCTTTATTTTTTAGTTTCTATGTTTTTTTATGTCGTCTATGTGTGTTCTTGTTGTTTGTTGCTCATTTGATATTTTCTTTGTCTTTGTTTTTGCTGTTTTTGCTTTGTTCTGTTTGATTTGGTGTTTTTTGTCTGTTTTTGTTGTGGGCGTTTTTTGTGTTTTTGTTTTTTATCTTCTTTTATTACATGTGTATATTTTTATGGTGTTTGATGTTTTTTTTTGTGTGAATATGTAGGTAGATTACTAGATAAACAAATTAAATAACACACACACACGAACACACACGCATACACACACACAAAACATACCAAAAAAATCACGTCCATTCCCTCCACACACACACACACACAAATATCATGCAACACTCTACGGACACAAAACCCAACTTTTAACCACGTAGTCGTTATGAATTTTTAAAAATCCGTTAACACTCACTCTCCAGGCGGCGGACCAGTAGAAGTGAACCCCGTGGTCGTCCAGTCGACGGGGGTCGTTGTTGTGAGGTCAAAGGGGGTCGTGGCGTTGCACCCTTCGTCAGAGAATTCCAAAAAGGGCGTGGCTCTCCCGTACAACATACCGCCGATTGTCACCCATAGGTTGAACAGGAGGGAGGCGCTGAATCCTACTATGCCACCCTGGGAGAGAGAGAGAAACAAAAAATAGGCTCGTGGTCATGTTAAGGAGAGAAAAATAGGTTCGTGGTCATGTTAGAAAGGCCAAAAAAAAAAAAAAAAAAAAAAAAAAAGGTTCGTGGTCATATTAGAGAGAAAGAAAAAAATAGGTTCGTGGTCATGTTAGAGAGAAAGAAAACAAATAGGTTCGTGGTCATGTTAGAGAGAAAGAAAAAAAAAAGGTTCGTGGTCATGTTAGAGAGAGAGAAAAATAGGATCATGGTAATGTTAGAAAAGTGTTTGTGTGTTAATATCAGAAAGAATGAGAAAGGGAAAAGTGTTTAGGTTTGTTTTATTATTAGAGAGAAGGAGAACTGTTTGGGCTCGTGGTATTATTAGAAAGAAAAGAAAAAGTGTTTAGGTTCGCGGTAATATTAAAGAGAAAAAAAGTTTATATTCGTAGCAATATTAGAGAGAGGGAAAATCGTTATATTCACACAGCAGAAGACGGTGATGTTGGCTATCATGTTGAGGTAGTGGGCGCTAGGGGGTGGGGAGGGGGGAGGAAGAGAGATATTTTTTCTTTAAATCCCGTTTTCTGTGATGAGAGCAGCAATCCTTCCCGTTTTCTCTTTCTTTCTAAAGCCCGTTTTCTCTTCCAACAGTGATTACGTTTCCCTCTTTATTTGGTCTCCTGCACTCTCTATTCTCTCTTCGGTGTTTCTGTCACCTTTTTCGTTGGCACTATCGTCTCTCTTTTCTTTTTTTTTTTTTTTTTACTTTTATATTAAGAATGCTATATTTTTTGGTAAATGTCGATAAATCTATCTTTAATGATAAAGCTGATTGTTGTCAATTACCAAAATGATGAAAAGTGAAAAAATAGCAGTAATAAAGAGATCATGCGAGTGAGATGAATACTAGCAATGATAAACAAAGTGGTATGAATGAAAATACAGAAATTAGATACAAATGAGGAAATTAGGAATGTCCAATATCGTTCCCATCAGAAATATATCTCATTGACTTTTTGTTTGTATCTTTTTTATGTAAAATCTCACAAAAAAAACTTATATTAAGAGAATTATAATATAAATAGTAATGGTGATAAACATAATCACAAACACTCACGGAAAAACACAAACATACGGAAAAAACAACAACAATAACAATAACACGAGCACGGCGAGCACGAAGGACCTCGTTTGAAGAAATTTTATAAGGTCTGGTGTGATGGGATAAAGGGAGGGAATGGAGGAGAGGGTGATGATGGGGAGGAGAGAGAGAGGGAGGGAGAGGGAGAGGAAGAGGAAAGAGAGAGAGAGAGAGAGAGAGTCAGAGAGCAAGATAGACTGCCAGACAAACATCTATCTGTCTATCAACAGTATTTATGTATTTATGTGTGTGTTTGTTTGTGTGTGCGTGTGTAATCATGATATCAAAGAGTAATAACATTTCAATATCATTTGAACTCTCCTGATGCAAGCTGTATCGACCATGCCAAATAGATCACACACACACACACACACACACACACACACACACACACACACACACACACACACACACACACACACACACACACACACATATATATATATATATATATATATATATATATATATATAATATGAACAAATGTGTTTAATGTGAAGTAATGTAAGATTTTACCCTGTATATTTTTAAAGGATATTCAATACGTTTTCCATTGAATTGTTAAAATGTAAACAAGGTTTTGTATCTGCTTATATAAATAATATATATATTTGTATATATTTGTTGTGTTTTTAAGCTTTGATTTTGACCTTCTCGTGGTCGCGTCACGTGTGTGATTGAAAATTAATTAGCACTGTTTATGATCATCCTAAAAGTCTAGATTAGATTAAATCAGATTTTCCGCCAAAAAAATCTAGTACTGATACTTTTATTGATCAATTAATATTTATCTCCATAACAAAACTACCTATTTGCATATAGGTAAAAAATGTATGTAAATAATGCTAGAATAAAGGATATTTCTGATGTTCATTTATCCTCATATTTCATTATCCTTCGATCAAGAAAGGTAAAACTATAATCTATACTAAATCTGTACTACTATAATCATATATGTATATGCATGATAGGTTATGATTCTAAAACTATAAAGCGTCCAATCATAAGAAAAGAAAAACTGGCAACTCATGCCGCGAAATCGGGGTCTATGGGGATACGTTATTTTATTTATTGATTTATTTATATGTTATCCTTCCCCTCTCCCTCCTTCCTTCGTTTTTAGAGTGGGGGTGACGAAGGGATTTGAACTCTGGGGAAAAATTAACATCCCTCGTTGATCCATCACTTCAACTACTTGTTACAGGTTGGTATTGTTATGGATGTTAGAATAACTAATTTATAAGCAAAACGTTTATCTTTCTTATCCTCTCTTTACGCTTTATTTTCCTCTGTGTCTCTCTCTGTCTTTCCTTCTCTCTGTTATTATTTTTTCTGTCTTTCCCGCTAATATATATATATATATATATATATATATATATATATATATATATATATATATATATATGTTCGTTGTCAGTTTAAATGAAGGAGAACGAATAGATGCAAATTCATCCGAACATTTTAATAAACTGTTTCCATCCATGAACTATCACCAGATCACAAGAGAAACAAACGAAATAGAAAAAAAAAAACGAATTTTGAAGAAGGAAAATGAAAAACAAAAGAAACAGAAAACGGACCCTCTCGTTCCACGCGTTGCCCGAGCGTTTCAAATCTTTTTCCCGCCTTGCCCGCCGCCGCCCCGCCCTCCCGCAGGAACCCCAAACACATGTCCTTATAGTGCTCCAAGGGCGGCGTGACAGCCTCGGGGTCCTTGGCTTTCTCGTCCCACCTCCTCATCCTCAAAATGGCGTCGAACTGCGGGTCCTGAGCGAAAGACTCGAGGGTCATCCTGCTCTCGCTTCCGTGAGGGCTTGGGGGGGGGGGGGGTTATGGGCCGAGATGGGGGAGGTGGTGGAGAGGCGAAGAAGGGAAGGAGAGAGGTGACAGAAAATAAGAAGTGAAGGGATAATGTAATCAATCTTATGCAAACACGACACATTTATATAAAAAAAAATATATTTTATATATATATATATATATATATATATATATATATATATATATATATATATATATATATATATTGTGTGTGTGTGTGTGTACATAGGCATACATACATACATACATATATATATATATATATATATATATATATATATATATATATATATATATATATATATATATATATATATATATATATATATATATATATATATATATATATATATATATATATACACATGTATATTCACACACAAACACATTCATATTCCTACATACACACACATAGACACACACACACACACACACATATATATTTATATATATGTATGTATGTATATGAATATGAATATATGTATTCTTACGTGTGTATATATATACATATATATATATATATATATATATATATATATATATTATATATATATATATATATATATATATATAATATTATATATATATATATATATATATATATATATATCCCTTATTAACTTATTATCATGATAATAATGAGAGTGATAAAAGTGATAATAATAATGATAGTAATGATAGTAACAAAAATGATAATAATAATGATTATAATGATAATAATAATGGCAAAAAGTAATAACGATAGTAATAAAGATGATAATAATAAAGATAATGATAATACTGATAGTGATGATGATAGTGATAATTATAGTGATAACAATGATGATAATGATAATGACAATGGTAAAAAAATATATAATGATACTAATAATTATGATAATGGTAAAAAATAATAATGATAGTAATAAAAAGGATAATAAAGATAATTATGATATTGATAGTGATAATAAAGATCATTAAAACGATTATAATAATAATGATAATGAAAATAATAATAATATTAGTGATAACAATAACAATAACAGTAGTAATAATAACAACAATAAAAACAAACAAACAAAAAATCTAACAGCATCTTTCACTCGAAAAGAAACAATAATAATATTATTAATTATGAAAACAATAATAATAACAGTAATAATAATAATATTATCATCATCATCATCATCAAGCTGACCCCGACGGAGGCGCATAGCCGCATCCACCCTTCGCTTCCACCTACGAGGATCCCTCATGGCCAGACGCCAGGCAGGGACTCGGCCCATCTCTAGTTCTTCACGGCAGGTTTGGTCGATCTGCCCAAGCCACGACTTCCTCGGTCGTCCCACAGGCCTCCTCCACCCAGGGTTGTCTCGAACAGAGACGACCTGATGGGCAGGATCATCCTGAGGAAAGCGAGCCAGGTGGCCGTATAGCCTGAGTTGGCGATCACGGATTGTGCAGATAACAGGCCCTGTGCCAGTCTCACGGTGCAACCGTTGGTTGGACACATGGTCCCGCCATGATCTGGCGCAAGGACCTATTACAAAAGGCTTCAAGACGAGCCTCCAAGGCACAGGACAATGTCCAGGTTTCGCTATCGTATAGCAAAACTGGTATTAACAGGGCCTTGAAAACCAGTAGCTTGGTCCTTCTGCACAGGTACTGACATCAAATACTCTTGTTGAGAGAGTTCATGACCTCTGCTCCCACCAGTCCACCAGGCTAATCCGTCTGCTGACTTCATGGTCTGACTGCCCAGAGTTATGAACTACACTACCAAGGTATGTAAACAAGTCCCCAAATTCCTGGCCCTTGGTCTTGGTCCAGGAGACCTCTAGACCCAAGGGTTTCGCTTCATTGCTAAATGCATCGAGAGCCGCCACTAGGTTTCCAAAGACTCAGATAGAATGGCAACATCATCAGCAAAGTCAAGGTCTGTAACCTTGATATTGCCCAGTGTTGCTCCACAATGACTTTGAACAGTAGCTCTGCCCAGTATCCAATCCATGCAAGTGTTGAAAAGAGTTGGTGCAAGGACACAGCCTTGCCTCACTCCTGAACTAACAGGAAAGAAGCTCGACAGGCCCCCACCACACTTTACAGCACTCTCAGTGCCAGTATACAGGCTTGCTATTAGTCCAATAATCCTTGTTGGAATTCCTCTCAGCCTCAGGATCTCCCAAAGTGACTCCCGATGTACCGTATCGAACGCCTTCTTGAGGTCGATACTGCAAGCAGCCCACGCCCGAACTCACGGCGGCGCTCTACAATGACTCGAAGGGCGAGGATACGGTCTATTGTGGACTTACCAGGAGTGAATCCGGTTTGCTCCAGTCTCTGGTGCCTCAGTAGATGATCTCTGATACGTTTCAGAAGGATGTGGGCGAGAACCTTGCCTGGTATACTGAGCAGTGTGATGCCTCGGTGATTGCTGCAGTCCCAACGGTCCCCCTTCCCCTTCCAGAGAGGGATGACCACACCCCTCAACAGGTCAGGAGGAACGGTACCGGACAGCCAGATGACAGCCAGGACAGCATGTAACCCCCGTGCATAGTTTCACCACCAGCCATTAAGTTCAGCTGGTATCATACCGCAAATACCTGCTGCTTTACCACTCTTCAGCTTGGAAATCGCCCCCTAACTTCCGTTAGGGAGGGAGGGTCCTCACTGATGGGTGGATCCCGGCAGAGGGATCTCGACACTACCCGCATCCAAGTTAACTGTTGGTGGGTCAACCTGGTACAGCTGCTGCTCAAAATACTCAGCCCAACGTTCCCGCACCGCAACAGGATCTGAAACGATCTGACCACTTACTGAGCGAACTGCTGTCACCTGTGAAGAGGGCTTGGAATTAATCTTTCTCAGGGCTTGGTATGCAGGACGAAGGTCATTTACTAAGAAATGGCCTTCTACCTCCTCTGCAAGACTCCTAATAAACTGTTCCTTATCCATTCTTAACAGGAACCGAGTTCTGCGCACATGAGAACGGTGCAATTCCCGATCCCCTGTCAGACGAGCCGCACGACATGCAATCTGTGGCTTCCAGTGTCTCCTGCGAAATGGAATTCTGTACTGCTCTCAGGCGTACACCAATCATATCTTGAGCTGCATCAAGCGTTTCACGCTTGAAGGTATCCCACAGAAGAACAGGGTCTGTCAGACTGTCAAGCATTACGAAACGATCAGAGATTGCCTCAGCAAACACACTCCCCCTCCCTCAGCCTGTCCAAATGAAACACCCTAGGGTGATCATTTGGCCGCTGGGGAGTTTTGAAGTGGACCCGGAGGGAACCACAACCAGTCTATGGTCAGTACCACAGAACTCAGCACTCCTGTACACCCTGCAATTCTGAAGGATCCTCCAACGAGTGCTAACAAGTATGTGGTCGATCTCCTTGGCTGCGTTACCCGCATCACTGTACCATGTCCAGCGATGTGGGTCTGGGCGCTGGTACCAGGAGCCAGAAATCCTCAATTTCTGGGACCTAGCAAAGTCCCGGAAAAGGAGGCTATTCTCGCTACCGGCATCAGCTCCTGAACCATGGGGACCGACAGACATCTCATAGCCAGCTCGATCACAGCCAGATACCGCATCCAATATTATTATCATAATGTTATGAAAACTCATTAATTGGATTGTTTTTCTCTTTTTTCTTTGTTTTCCCCCGTCCCTTCTTCTTAGGACCTTCCCCTCCCCTCCTCCCCTCCTCCCCGATGACCCTCAATCATATCACATATTATTACCATCTAATAACGGCACATTATCAGTGATCCTCATTATCCCCGATGACCCCTCATATCATCATTGCCATCTAACAACGGCACTCATCATCAGTCGGCGTTGCACACAGCCGAGAATTCCGGCGATGCCAGAGCGGTGCAGCCCGGCGCCTTTGCGGGCAGCCAAGGCACGTCGGCCTGCCCCGCCGCCATTTTGTTTTCCGAGGGCTACAAGCCCCCTGCGCGGCGTGTGACCCTTGGCGATTAGTGTTTCCGAAGGCGGGGCCGACGCAGCGCGGGAGACGCCTCATTATCAGTGATCCTCATTATCCCCGATGACCGCTCATTATCAATATTGCCATTTAATAACGGCACTCATTATCAGTGAATTCCCTAACATTTTGTCTGAATTCCCCAACATTTTGTCTGAATTCCCTAACATTTTGTAATTTGACATTTTGTCTGAATTCCCAACATTTTGTCTGAATTCCTAACATTTTGTCTGAATTCCCTAACATTTTGTCTGAATTCCCCAACATTTTGTCTGAATTCCCTAACATTTTGTCTGAATTCATTTTGTCTGAATTCCCTAACATTTTGTCTGAATTCCCTAACATTTTGTCTGAATTCCCTAACATTTTGTCTGAATTCCCTAACATTTTGTCTGAAACATTCCCCTAACATTTTGTCTGAATTCCCTAACATTTTTGTCTGAATTCCCTAACATTTTGTCTGAAATTCCCTAACATTTTGTCTAATTCCTAACATTTTTCTAAATTCCCTAACATTTTGTCTGAATTCCCTAACATTTTGTCTGAATTCCCTAACATTTTGTCTGAATTCCCTAACATTTTGTCTGAATTCCCTAACATTTTGTCTAAATTCCCTAACATTTTGTCTGAATTCCTAACATTTTGTCTGAATTCCCTAACATGTCTGAATTCCAACATTTTGTCTGAATTCCCAACATTTTTCTGAATTCCCTTTTTGTCTGAATTCCCAATTTTGTAATTCCCATCTAAATTCCCTAACATTTTGTCTGAATCCTCTAGCATTTTGTCTGAATCCACTAGCATTTTATCTAAATCTAATCAAAACAGTAAAATGAACTAAAGTTAGAAAATCCTATTAGTCTTCTCGGCAGACATTAACCGCCAGAATGAGCGCCGGAAATGTGCTTGCGAAATCTCCACTGAAATGCTGGAGAAAGTGTGGGCCCGGGGGAGATAAGAAGGAATTTCGCTCGGGCTTAGACAACCCTTTTTCTGTCTGTCTGACTGTCTGCCTGTTACCCTCTCTTTCTCCCTTACTTTCTCCTCCTCTCTCTGTCTCTATCTCTCGCTCTCTCTCTCTCTCTCTCTAAACAGATTCAGTTTTTATTATTGTTGTTATTATCATCATCATCATTATTATTATTATCATTGTTGTTATTTTTGCGTGAGAAAGTAATGATGTTGATGATTATCTTATGTTCATTATTTCCCCTTAATTTCTCTCTTTCTCATTGTCTGTCTATCTGCCTGTTCCTCTCTGTCCATCTGTCTGTGTCTATCTGTCTGTCTGTCTGTGTCTGCCTCTCTCTCTCTCTCTCTCTCTCTCTCTCTCTCAGTCCCTCCATCTTAACATGACTCATGCCATCATGTGAATTACAAATGCTTTATTTCTAGCTATTTCGCCAATCAGAGAAAAGGTATGCACACCGACATAGGGTAATTAATGTTTTTTTAGGTGAGAAAAAAAGAGAGATGAACATTATTTTCCTCCATTGTGTAACAGTGAAGTCAAATGTGAAAGGCACAGAAAGTAGCGTTTTACTGGCAAGATTGTTTACGTTTTTTAGGGCGTCTGACTCGAACACTTGAATCCATGGTGACATCAGTGAGCCTGAAATGTTTATGGGGTTTCTACGTGCAGCATGGGTTAGATACTCCACACACACAAGCACACACACACACACACAAACATATAACATACAGGTACATTAACACGTGTACGCTATTGCTTTGAAGTCTCGCACACTTGCTCTTTTACCTCAGTTTACGTTTTGCGATATAACAGGGAAGTTCTTAATTGTCCGTTCTGAAGTGTAAGTTGCCTTTAATTCCTTTGCTTTTGCTTATTATTAGTATTGATTATAATTTTCATTTATCATCATCACCATCATTATCATTATCACCACTACCGTTATTCCTGCTCTTTTCATCATCATCACTATTACGGTCATCATGATCGGAAATTTAATTTTAATTCATCTACTTTTTTAGCATCTGCACCTTAGCAAACGGCCAAATATTTGTTCATTGCTATATATTTAAATATATTTGAATATATTTAATATATTTGTAAATATTTTTTGCTACTTACACCTACCAATGTTTTATATCCAAGCAGATGCATCGCAAGTTTTTGCTGTTGGTGTCGTATGCGGTCGTCCTGTCTGCAGCGGCGACGATCCTGTGGAACAGCCACGTCGCTCCTGACGCCCAGAGCGCCTCCATCCTGCGGAGAATGGTAAACGTGGCTCTGTCTGTCTCTTTGGTTTGCTCACAATATGCGAGGACCGACCCGGTGAATATTCACTTTACATACATACATACATACAGACACACACACACACACACACACACACACACACACACACACACACACACACACACACACACACACACACACACACACACACACACACACACATATATATATATATATATATATATATATATATATATATATATATATATATATATATATACCGACGATGATGCACGTTTATCCATCTAGACGCATATCTCCCGGATAGAGGATAGAGAAGTGTACATCTATCAGGTAGACAGATATGCATTTATTTCTGTGGATATGCATGTCGCCCAATTTGAACAGACCAGCCGATTGGGTAGATATAAGGAAGTTTTGGTTTCTATCTATACAAATAACACTGTGAATATACTAACCTCTCCGATTGGGATTCGATCCCTCCCCGTCGTTGTAAGAGATTGCAAGGCGGACGCTCGCACCACTAGGCCACCACCCGCTAAAAGGATTGAGCAACCAGGCGCCACCTAGCGCCATGGACATTATCTAACTACTCATACATGAGTAATTATAGTGAGATTTTACACACAATCCCCGTGGGCATTCGGGACTTATGGAAAGAGCAAATCAAACCTCAAATCAGATAACCTGAGGTATATTGATGAAAGATGGAATAATGCACTACCGCATATATATCATGAATAAGTCCAGAATGCCCACAGGGATTGTGTTAAATCTCGCAATACTTACTCATGTTTGAGTAGTTAGGTAATGTCCAAGGCGCTCGGTGGCGCCTGGTTGCACGATCCCCCTAGTGGTGTGGTGGCCTAGTGGTGAGAGCGTCCGCCTTGCAATCTCTTGCAATGGCGGGGAGGAATCGAATCCCGATCGGAGAGGTTAATCTATTCATGATATAAAGGCGGTAGTGCATTATTCCATCTTTCAATTAGCACTGTAAAATAGGATCGTTTTGTTCTCAATATTTTCAACGTAAACAACGGACACTCATTTACTGTATCAAATTTGGTATTTACCTTAAGTAAACTGGGTATTCATTCCGCAATTAATTCATTTTACATGTAATAAATTTATTTCCAATATCAATCTGGATATTCATTTCCAACACTGACTGGATTTGGCTTTGATTTCGCCTTCAGAACAGCATGAATAAAGTGCAGCAGGAGATTCTTGACTACATTGACCGCCTTTACTGCAATGCCTTCGACGTGATGCCATCTGGTGGTTTTTGTGTGGACGATTCCAAGGCGTTTAGTGGCGGGAATTTCCTCTGGGACGGTTGGGTTAGTCTTTTTTCTTTTTTATTTCTCTTTCCTTTTCCGATTCTAATGATAATTGGATTAGATCGGATGTAGTCAAGTGTCAGTATGATGTACGAATGAGTAGTACAATATAATTCTCTAAATAGGTTTTGAGAGGGTGCAGGGCTAAATGTAAATATTCTAACACATGCTGGTGTTATTATGTACTGTAACTGTTTTTATCATAACATTTATTGATGATATATAAACGATGAAAAGAGCTATACCAAAAAGAAGCGATGATTGTTTCCAACAGACTGAAATTATATAGTGCGATTAATACCACTCGGAACCAATTAAAAATGTAACACGTGCAGATAAGTCCAGGATCCAATAAATTCGTGCTTCATTAAACTGATAAAACAATATAAAAAAAAACATGCGGATAGTCACATCTCGATATTCAATATATATATATATATATATATATATATATATATATATATATATATATATATATATATATATATATCCCTTTTCCTCTCCTTTCGCCCCTTCCTTTTCCCCTTCCCCCTCCTGCCCTTCCTCCCTCTTCTTGCCTGTCCTATTTCCTACCCTTTCTCCTCGCTCCCCTCTCCTCCTTCCCTCTCCTTTTTTCCCATTCCCTCCCTTCCCCCTCTTTCCTTCCTTCTCTCCCCTCTCCCTTTCCCCTTCCCTTCCCTTCTTCCTAAATCCCCCCTCCTCCCTTCCCTCTTCCCTCCCCCCCTCACCTCCCTCTCCCCCACAGCTGTGCCGGGCGCTGGAGGACTTGTTCGGAGGCGCGAACGTGGCTGACTTCGGCGCCGGTCTCGGTCACTACGGCCAGTGCTTCCTCAGGAGTTACAAGAGCTTTGTGGAAACCGTAGACGAGGGCGAGAAGGCGGAGATGGCGGGGAATTTCGCGCGGGAAATGGCGGCTGCGAATCTCACCGGTAGAGGGCAGGTCGTTCGCTCGTGGAAAGGTTCGTACGGTGATGATGTGGTGGTGGTTGGTGTCTTTTTGTGATGATGTGATGATGATGATGATAGCGATGGTGCTGATGTGGTAGTGTTTGGTGTCTTTTCGTGATGATGATGAGAAGGATGATGATAGTGGTGGTGGTGATGATGATGGTAATGGCGATGATGGCAATGGTGGTGGTGGTGATGATGTGGTGGTTGTTGTTGTCTTTTTGTGATGATGAGAAGGAGGATTATGATGGTGGTGGTGGAGGTGATGATAATGGTGATGGTGGTGGTGATGTGGTGGTTGTTGGTGTCTTTTGTGATGATGATGATAACGATGTGATGATGATAACGATGTGATGATGATTATTATGATGAAAATGATTAAATATTCTTTTCCCTTCACCTTTCTCCTCATTCTTCTTACCTGGTATCCCTCTCCTCCCTCCTCACCCCTCCTCTCCTCCCTTCTCATCCACCCCCTCCTCCCCTCCCTACTTCTCTCATCCACCTCCTCTCACTCCTTTCCCCTCCCTTGCCTCCTTCCTCCTTCCCCTCCTCCTCTCCTCCTTCCCCTCCTCCCTCCTTCATCCTCCCACCCTTCCCCTCTCGTCCCTCCCCCTCCCTCCTCTCCTCTCCTCACCTCCTCCTCTATCCCTCTCCCTCCCCTCCTCCTCTCCTCTCCCTCCGCTCTCCCCTTCCCCTCCCTCCTCCTCCCCCTCCTCCCCTCCTCCTCTCCCCTCCCCCCTCTCCCCTCCCTCCCCTCCCTCTCCAACCTCCTCCCTCCCCCTCCCTCCTCCCTCCCCTCCCTCCCCTGCCCTTACCCTCCTCCTCTCCCCCTCCCTCCCCTTCCCTCCTCCTCTTCCTCCCCTTCCCTCCTCCTCTCCCCTCTCTCCCCTCCCCTTCCTCTCTCCCCTCCCCTTCCCTCCTCCTTCCCCTCCCTAACCTCCCTTCCCCTCTTCCTCTCCCCTCCCTCCCCTCCCCTCCTCCTCTCCCCTCCCTTCCCTTCCCTCCCTCCCCTCCCCTCCTCCTCTCCCTCCCTCCCTCCTCCTCTCCCCCCCCTCCCTCCCTCTCCCCTCCCTCCCTTCCCTCCTCCTTCTCCCCTCCCCTCCCTCCCTCCCTTCCCTCCTCCTCTCCGCTCCTCCCCTCCCCTTCCCTCCTCCTCTCCCCTTCCCCACCCTCTCCTCCCTCCCCTCCCTCCCCTCCCTTCCCTCCTCTCTCCCCTTCCCTCCTCCCTCCCCTCCTCCTTCCCCTCCCCTCCCTCCTCCTTCCCTCCTCCTCCCCCTCCCTCTCCCCTTTTCCCTCCTCCTCCTCCCCTCCCCTCCCTCCCCTCCCTCCTCCTCCCCCTCACCCCCTCCCCTCCCTCCTCCTCCTCTCTCCCCTTCCCTCCTCCTCTCCCCTCCCTCCCCTCCCTCCCTCCCTCCCTTCCTCCCTTCCTCCTCTCCTCCCCTCCTTCCCCTCCCTTCCCTCCCTCCCCTCCCCTCCTCCTCCTCCCCCTCCCTCCCCCTCCCTTCCTCCTCCTCCTCCTCCTCCCTTCCCTTCCTCCTCCCTCCCCTCCCCTTCCCTTCCCTCCTCCTCTCCCCCCTCCCTTCCCTTCCCTCCCTCCCTCCCCTTCCCTCCTCCTCTCCCTCCCTCCCTTCCCCTTCCCTCCTCTCCCCTCCCTCCCCTCCCCTTCCCTCCTCCTCTCCCCTCCCTCCCTTCCCCTTCCCCTCCTCTCTCCTCCTCCCTCCCTTCCTCCCCTCCCCCCCTCCCTCCTCCCTCCTCCTCCTCCCTCCCTCCCTCCTTCCCTCCTCCCCTCCCTTCCCTCTCCTCTCCCTCCCTCCTCTCCCCTCCCCCTCCCTCCCCGAAGGGTGGGACGGCGCGGCCAACATCGCCCGTCTGAGCCGCGGCAGGATCGGCCGGCTGAACCTCGCCCGCCGCGTGGATGTGGCGCGAGGTTCGACTGGGTTCTGAGCCTCGAGGTCGGGGAGCACATCCCGAGGGCGTTCGAGGGCGTCTTCATGGATAATCTGGTGAAGCACGCCTGCACAGGTGGGGTTGCGGAGGGGGGTTGGGATCGTGGTGGGTTTGGTGCAGTGGTGGGCGGGGCTGCGGGATTTTTTTTCTGTCATTGTATGTTTTGTGTGTGTGTGTGTGTGTGTGTGTGTTAGTGTGTACTTGTCTCGTTCTCTCTCTTTCTCTCTCTCTCTCTCTCTCTCTCCCTCTCTCTCTCTCTCTCTCCCTCTCACCTCTCTCCCCTCTCTCTCTCTCCCTCTCTCTCACCCTCTCCTCTCTCTCCCTCACCCTCCCTCTCTCCCTCTCTTCTCCCATCTCCCTCTCCCTCTCATCTCCCTCACCCTCTCTCTCTCTCACCCTCTCTCTCCCTTCTCTCCCTTTTCCATCGTGCTGTCATGGGCAGTGCCAGGCCAGGACGGGCACCACCACGTCAACACCCGAGAAAACGAGTATATTAAGGCGAGTATGGCAGAACGGGGCTTAGTGGCCGACGAGGAGGCCGAGAGGAAACTTCGGGATACTGCATCGCTCCCCTGGTTCAAAAACACGCTTATGGTCTTCAAGTTTCCCAAGAAGAAGTGTTGAAGAAAGGGAAAAAAAGAGAAGAGAGGATCGGAGGGGAGAGCGGGGGATAAGAGAGCAGGGAAGAGAGTTGAAAAACAATGATAAAAGCACTTTTAACAATGACTATGAAGTGATTGCACCAAAATAAAATAACGCAAAAAATTATTCCAGACATTTCGTACCCTTTCTCATTGAAGGTTTGAAGATAAGGACAATTTATCTTTAAATATATTGCTATAATAGGTTTCTCATTATTGGCAAAAACGTTAATAATAATAATAACAATAATAGTCATAATAATAATAATAAAATAATAATAGTAATAGTGATAATAATAATAATAATAATAGTAATGATAATAATAACGATAATAATAATAATAATAATGATAAGGATAATAATGATTATAATGATAACGATAATAAAGGTAATACCACTGATATTGATGATAATGTAGATGAATAATGAATAATGATAATGATAATAGTAGTAGCAGTAATTATGGTGATACTGATAATGATAAAGATAGTAGTGATGGTGATAATTAGAATGCTAATGCTAATAATGATGATAATTATAATAAAAATAATGATGTTGAAAATGAAAATAATGTTGATAATGATAATGATAGTGATAATAACAACAATAATATTGATAATAACGGCTATGATTATAATGATAATGATAAAGACAGCAATGACAATGATAATTATAATAATTCCCTAACATTTTGTATGAATTCCATAACATTTTGTCTTAATTCCCTAACATTTTGTCTGAATTCCCTAACATTTTGTCTGAATTCCCTAAAATTTTGCTAACATTTTGTCTGAATTCCCAAACATTTTGTCTTTCCCAAACATTTTGTCTGAATTTCCATTTTGTCTGAATTCCCTAACATTTTGTCTGAATTCAATTTTGTCTGAATTCCTAACATTTTGTCTGAATTCCCCATTTTTGTCTGAATTCCCTAACATTTTGTCTGGAATTCCCATTTTGTCTGAATTCCCTAACATCTTGTCTAAATTACCTAACATTTTGTATGAATTCCCTAACATTTTGTCTGAATTCTCTAACATTTTGTCTGAATTCCCTAACATCTTGTCTATTACCTAACATTTTGTATTGAATTCCCTAACATTTTGTCTGAATTCTCTACATTTTGTCTTAAATTCCCTAACATTTTGTTTGTTGTATGAATTCCCTAACATTTTGTCTGAATTCTTAAATTTTGTCTTAATTCCCTAACATTTTGTCTGAATTCCTAACATTTTGTTTGAATTCCCTAACATTTTGTGTGAATTCCCTATTTTGTCTGAATTCCCTAACATTTTGTCTGAATTCCCTAACATTTTGTCTAAATTCCCTAACATTTTGTCTGAATTCCCTAACATCTTGTCTAAATTACCTAACATTTTGTCTGAATTCTCTAACATTTTGTCTGAATTCCTAACATTTTGTCTGAATTCCCTAACATTTTGTCTGAATTCCCTAACATTTTGTCTGAATTCCCTAACATTTTGTCTGAATTCCCTAACAATTTTGTCTGAATTCTCTAACATTTTGTCTGAATTCCCTAACATTTTGTCAGAATTCCCTAACATTTAGTCTAAATTCCCTAACATTTTGTCTGAATTCCCTAACATTTTGTCTGTTCTGAATTCTCTAACCATTTTGTCTGAATTCTAACATTTTCTGAATTCCCTAACATTTTGTCTGAATTCCCTAACATTTTGTCTGAATTCCCTAACATTTTTGTTGAATTCTGTCTAATTCCTATTTCTAACTAACATTTTGTCTGAATTCCTAACATTTTGTCTGAATTCCTAACATTTTGTCTGAATTCCCTAACATTTTGTCTGAATTCCCTAACATTTTGTCCTGTCTGAATTCCTAATTTTGTCTGAATTCATTTTGTATGAATTCCCTAACATTTGTCTGAATTCCCTAACATTTTGTCTGAATTCCCTGAAAATTCCCTAACATTTTGTCTGAATTCTGAATTTTTGTAATTGAATTCCCTAACATTTTGTCTGAATGTCCCTAACATTTGTCTGAAATTCTAATTCCCTAACATTTTCTAAATTACCTAACATTTTGTTATGATTCCCTAAACATTTTGTCTGAAATTCCCTAACATTTTTGTCTAAATTCCCTAACATTTTGTCTGAATTTCCTAACATTTTGTCTGAATTCCCTAACATTTTGTCTGAATTCCCTAACATTTTGTCTGAATTCTCTAACATTTTGTATGAATTCCCTAACATTTTGTCTGAATTCCCCAACATTTTGTCTGAATTCCCTAACATTTTGTCTGAATTCCCTAACATTTTGTCTGAATTCCCAAACATTTTGTCTGAATTCCCTAACATTTTCCCCTAACATTTTGTCTAAATTCCCTAACATTTGTCTGAATTCCCTAACAGTTTTGTCTTAATTTAACATTTTGTCAGAATTCCTAACATTTAGTCTAAATTCCCTAACATTTTGTCTGAATTTCCCTAACATTTTGGTCTGAATTCCCTAAACATTTTGTCTGAATTCCCTAACATTTTGTCTGAATTCCCTAACATTTTGTCTGAATTCCCTAACATTTTGTCTGATTCCCTAACATTTTGTCCTGAATTCCCTAACATTTTGTCTGAATTTCTGTCTGAATTCCCTAACATTTTGTCTGAATTCCTAACATTTTGTCTGAATTCCCTAACATTTGTCTAAAATTCCTAACATTTTTGTATGAATTCCTAACATTTTGTCTGAATGTCTTGAATTCCTAACATTTTGTCTGAATTCCCTATTTTGTGAATTCTGAATTCCCTAATTTTTTGTCTGAATTCCTCCTAACATTTTGTCTGAATTCCTAACATTTTGTCTGAATTCCCGAATTTTGGTCTGAATTCCCTAACATTTTTGTCTTTAAATTCCCTAACATTTTTGTCTAAATTCCCTAACATTTGGTCTGAATTCCCTAACATTTTGTCTGAATTCCCTAACATTTTGTCTAAATAACATTTTGTCTGAATTCCCTAACATTTGTCTGAATTCCCTAACATTTTGTCTGAATTCCCTAACATCTTCTCTCCTAACATTTTGTATGATTCCTAACATTTTGTCTTAATTCCCTAACATTTTGTCTGAATTCCCTAACATTTTGTCTGAATTCCCTAACATTTTGTCTAAATTCCCTAACATTTTGTCTGAATTCCCTAACATTTGTCTGAATTCCCTAAACATTTTGTCTGAATTCCCTAACATTTCTTTCTAAATTACCCTAACATTTTGTATGAATTCCTAACATTTTGTCTGAATTCCCTAACATTCTTCTCTAAATACCTAACATTTTGTAATGAATTTCCCTAACATTTTGTCTGAATTCCCTAACATTTTGTCTGAATTCCCTAACATTTTGTCTGAATTCCTAACATTTTTGTCTGAATTCCTAACATTTTGTCTAAATTCCCTAACATTTGTCCTGAATTCCCTAACAATTTGTCTGAATTCCCTAACATTTTGTCTGAATTCCCTAACATTTTGTGTAAATTCCCTAACATTTTGTCTGAATTCCCTAACAATTTGTCTGAATTCCCTAACATTTTGTCTGAATTCCCTAATATTTTGTCTAAATTACCTAACATTTTGTCTGAATTCCCTAACATTTTGTCTGAATTCCCTAACATTTGTCTAAATTCCCTAACATTTTGTCTGAATTCCCTAACATTTTGTCTGAATTCCCTAACATTTTGTCTGAATTCCCTAACATTTTGTCATAAATTCCCTAACTGTCTGAATTCCCTAACATTTTGTCTGAAATTCCCCTAACATTTTGTCTGAATTTCCCTAACATTTTGTCTAAATTCCCTAACATTTTGTCCTAATTCCCTAACATTTTTTGTTCATTCCCTAACATTTTGTCTGAATTCCCTAACATTTTGTCTGAATTCCCTAACATTTTGTCTGAATTCCCTAACATTTTGTCTAAATTCCCTAACATTTTGTCTGAATTCCCTAACATTTTGTCTGAATTCCCTAACATTTTGTGTGAATTCCCTAACATTTTGTCTAAATTCCCTAACATTTTGTCTGAATTCCCTAACATTTTGTCTGAATTTGTCTGAATTCCTAACATTTTGTCTGAAATTCCCTAACATTTTTAATTCCTAACATTTCTTAATTCCTAAACATTTTGTCTGAATTCCCTAACATTTTTGTCTAAATTCCCTAACATTTTGTCTAAATTCCCTAACAATTTCGAATTCGAATTCCCATAACCCTACATTTTGTCTGAATTCCCTAACATTTTTTCTGAATTCCCTAACATTTTTGTCTAAATTCCATTTGTCTGAATTCCCTAACATTTTGTCCCTAACATTTTTGTCTGAATTCCCTAACATTTTTGTCTGATTTCCCAACATTTTGTCTAAATTCCCTAACATTTTGTCTGAATTCCCTAACATTTTGTCTGAATTCCCTAACATTTTGTCTGAATTCCCTAACATTTTGTCTGAATTCCCTAACATTTTGTCTGAATCAACATTTTGTCCTAACATTTTGAATTCCTTCCCGTCCCCTAACATTTTGTCACATTCCCTTTGAATTCCCCTAACATTTTGTCTGATTCCCTAACATTTGTTTTTGAATTCCCTAACATTTTGTCCTGAATTCCCCTAACATTTTGTCTGAATTCCATGACATTTTGTCTGAATTCCCTAACATTTCGTCTGAATTCCCTATTTTGTTTGAATTCCCTAACATTTTGTCTAAATTCCTAACATTTCGTCTGAATCCACTAGCTTTTATCTAAATCTATCAAACAGTAAAATGAAAAGGCTGAAGTTAGAAAATCCTATTAGTCTTCTCGGCAGACATTAACCGCCAGAATGAGCGCCGGAAATGTGCTTGCGAAATCTCCACTGAAATGCTGGAGAAAGTGTGGGCCCGGGGGAGATAAGAAGGAATTCGCTCGGGCTTAGACAACCCTTTTCTGTCTGTCTGACTTAACTGCCTTTACCCTCTCTTTTCCTTTACTTACTACTGCTCTCTCTCTCTGGTTCTTGTCTCTGTCTCTCTCTCTGTTTCTTATATTTATATGTATATATATATATATATACTATTATATTATATAATATATATATATATATATATATATTATATATAAACATTCAGTCGTTTTATTATTGTTAATTATTATTATTATTATTATCATTATTAGTTAGTATTATTGTTGTTTGATGTTTATTTTTGCGTTTTGAAAAGTAGATTATTTTTGATGATTATCTTATGTTCATTAGTTTCCCTTTAATTTCCTCCTTTCTCATTGTCTGTCTCTATCTTGCCTTTTCCTCTCTGTCCATCTGACTGTGTCTATCTGTCTGTCTGTCTGTGTCTGCCTGTCTCTCTCTCTCACTCTCCTCTACTCTCTCTCTCTGAGGAATGAGGAGTACCTAGCCACGTCCCCCAGCAATAGGGATACCCGAGCCTCTCGTCAACGCAAGAAAGCTCAGTTGACCCAGGGCAGGACACTGACCAGGGCTCTTGGCCCTGACCAGACCTCCTCTTGGGGGCGCTCCTCCACGCGCGCTCACGCTCGACGCGCCTTTGGGCTTCCTTTGCCCACAACTGCACTGTACGAGACAGCCCGCGCCACGCTATCTACCAGCCACTTCTATCAATAAACAGCCAAACCAGAAATGTATCTCCATACACCCACCAAATCAGGGCAAAACACACAAAACCCTGACAACTGGTGGCAAGCGGCGGAATGACACGAACAACAAGCCTCCGAAAAAACTAAGTATACCATTGGCAATCATTTCCTTTCTTCCCTTTTCTTCTTCTACCATGTGTGCATGCCGTGCATTTTTTTTTACAAGTGCAGTGACTTTTTTTTCAAATATTTAAACAAGTGTTCGTGCAAAGTGCATTTTCTTTCCTTCTTTCTGTTATCTACTATGTTTTTTTTTTCTGTCAATGGTAGATCGTCGCTTTTTTTTAAGGGAATCAATCCCCATTTGTATCACTTGCGAGAGTGCATTTTCTTTCTTTGACGTGTTTTCTCCCTAAATCTAATTCAATCACGCTAGCCTAATTAGCATAAATCGCTTATTATGTTTAAATCTTTTATTCATGTGGGAGAAATAGATCGTGCATTTTCTCCAGATTATTATCTATTTCTACGGACATTCTAGGTCATGTGACTAGTCCTATGCATTGCCATAGCCTCGACATTTTTTTTTTTTTTATTCTCATTATCTCTCACTCCATTAACCGACGCTACATCGACATTAATTTCGTAAATTATTATTAAGTGCATTTATTTCGGCTCGGTTTACCAATGCATTTGTGGGATATATTTGAATATTTAAATAATTTAGTTGAATTATGCACAAACAAACATTTCCCCCACGCTTCCCACCTACCCACATCTCCCTCCTAACCCCCCCCCCCCCGTTAATCCCCCCTCCGTCTCTACCTATTTTCAATATTTCTGTTCAGGTCAATAGCATTCAATTATTTTTCGATGTGATAATATTTCTTTTAAAAGAATGCATTAATTTTGGTAGCTGAGTTGCCAGTCTTAATGACCCTTTCTGTCTTTGTGATTCCTAAGTTAATTATCTAATATTATCCTAGAGTTAAGCTTCGAACGTTTTATTTTTTTTTTCTTTTCGAATCTATAATTATACAAAAGAGTGTGCCTTGTTCATTTGTATGTTTATATGAATATTAACTTTAGTATTTTTAAGTATAAAGTTTTATATTCGTTTTATAGTGCGAGTGACTTCACACATAGCTGTTCACGTCATTTAAAGTCAGGTCTTGTAAAGAAAATTGTCATATCTCACCTTTTATGACCTTAGTGCTATTTCGCATTGTTCCAATTTTTTTCTGAAATGTTCGCCTTATTTATAGATATATTTTATTTTTTAATTATTCATGTTCATTTATTGGTTATTTGATTATTTTATTTCTAAATTATTGTGTACTTGTTTTTTTTCACAATATCATTTAATTTTACATATACTAGCTCTTGCTATTTTTAGCGAATGTTCGGATAACGACCTCATTTGACCTTACTCAGGTAGAAGGTACTTATAGCCATCTGGCCATGCTTGACCCAAAAATACAAAGCCATTTATATTTATATCTTATTCAGTGATCTCCGTGTTAGAGATTAATTATATTATACACAGCTACTACAATATCATATTGTTCGTGATTTTCGCTTATCTTAATCACGAACTTCATCTCATCATTATTACATGGTCCTTGGTGACGACCCCCGGCTGGGTATGGACATGTAATTAGGTTAAGGTAATTAATGTTAAGTTGTTCTTATGTGCCAAGCCGCACACTTATCGCCTAGGTGATCTCAGCGCCGCGTTGCGCCTTCTTATCGCTATACGTGAGATTATCACTGGTATTCCCCAAGAAGACGGGTACCCATTTGTGTTCGGCGTATGAGTTGGATGATATGTCCCTTCTACGGTTGGGTCATCATATCATCACTTTCCTCAGGGAATTTATTTTAAGTATCATTTACAATCCCGAGGGTTGTCATTTGGCTGTCAGTTGTCTCAGGGAAGCTGACCCAAACCAGTCACCATTTCATTCATTTTACGTACTAATTAAAGTACCATTTTGTATGTTTTCGCATAGTAGTTGATTAATATTGTAATTACCGTAAGTTCATTGTTATTAGTGTGAATGTTGTTTTTACGTGCAGTCAGATCGGTAATTAATTTCATCGCATGCAGCTTACATTCCCGTCCCCGTCTACATACCTGACTCCCCCCTCCATCCTCACCCATACCTCTTTTACCTTAGCCTCCCGCCCACCCACTCCTCTTCCCCTTCGCTTATTTCTTCCAACTTCCACACCATTCCTTTTTTACTCACTCTCGCCTTACTTACTAATGACTCTAAAAAGCTAATGAATATCTATCAGCATTCTATTTTCTACTCGTGGGCTATGATCTGACTCACTCATTTCATATCTCTCACTCATTAACTCAACTCGTCTACACACTCACGCAGCCAAATGCGCACATCATCCCGCAGAAACCCGTTAATTGCACAAGAACTACATGCGTACTGTTCCCTCTCCCCTGTTTGCCCTCCTGTCTCTCGCTCTGTCTCTGCCTCGGTGTACTTATTTCAGAGAACGCCAGCACCAGCCCGTCACTGACGATGGTTAGTAGCGTATGCCGAGCGATCTGAGGAATAAGGAGTACCTAGCCACGTCCCCCAGCAATAGGGATACTCGAGCCTCTCGTCAACGCAAGAAAGCTCAGTTGACCCAGGGCAGGACACTGACCAGGGCTCTTGGCCCTGACCAGACCTCCTCTTGGGGGCGCTTCCCCACGCATGCTTGACGCGCCTTTGGGCTTCCTTTGCCCACAACTACACTGCAGGAGACAGCCCCCGCCACGCTACCTACCAGCCACTTCTATCAATAAACAGCCAAACCAGAACTGTGTCTCCATACACCCACCAAATCAGGGCAAAACACAAAAAAACCTGACACTCTCTCTCTCACTCTCCTCTACTCTCTCTCTCTCTCTCTCCTCTCTTTCTCTCTCTCTCCCGCCATCTTAACATGACTCATGCCTTCATGTGAGTTACAAATGTTTTATTTCTAGCTCTTTCGCCAATCAGAGAAAAGATATGTGTGCAGCATGGGTTAGGTACTCCACACACACACACACACACATAACATGCAGGCACATTAACACGTGTACGCTATTACTTTGAAGTCTCTCGCACACTTGCTCTTTTACCTCAGTTCACGTTTTGCGATATAACAAGAAAGTTCAGAATTGTGCGTTCTGAAGTGTAAGTTGTCTTTTAATTCGTGTGTTTTTGCTTATTATCAGTAGAGATTATAATTTTCATTTCTTATCACCATCACCATCATTATCATCATCGCTATTGTTATTCCTGTTCTTCTCATCATCGCTATCGTTATTCCTGTTCTTTTCATCTTCATCACTATCGTTATTCCTGTTCTTTTCATCATCATCACTATCGTTATTCATGTCCTTTTCATCATCATCACTATCGTTATTCCTGTTCTTTTAATCATCAGTATTACGGTCATCATGATCGGAAATTTAATTTCAATTCATCATTATCATTACTTTTTTTTAGCATATGCACCCTATCAAACGGCCAGTTATTTATTTATTGCTATATATTTAAACATAATTGTAAATATTTATTGCTATTTACGCCTACCAATGTGTTATATCCAAGCAGATGCAGCGCAAGTTTTTGCTGTTGTTGGTGTCGTCTGTGGTCGTCCTGTCTGCAGCGGCGACGATCCTGTGGAACAGCCACGTCGCTCCTGACGCCCAGAGCGCCCCCATCATGTGGAGAATGGTAAGCGTGGCTCTGTCTGTGTCTTTGGACAGACATGCGACCGGTTTGCTCACAATATGCGAGGACCGACCCGGTGAATATTCACTTGACATGCATATATATATACACAAATGCATATATACCGAAGTTGTTACACGTTTATCCATCTAGACATGCATATCTCCCGGATAGAGGATAGAGAAGTGTACTTCTATCAGATAGATTGACATATGCTTTTATTTCTGTGGATATGCATGTCCGCATATATCTATTAGGTCGGGCCTCGCCCAATCTGGACAGACCGGCCGTTTGGGTAGATATAGGGAAGTTTTGGTTTATATCTATACAAATAACTGTAATATAGGACGTTTGTCATCATTCGTCGCTATTTTTTGTTCAATTATCGTTTTGTTCTCAATATTTTCAACGTAAACAACGGACACTCATTTACTGTATCAAATTTGGTATTTACCTTAAGTAAACTGAGTATTCATTCCGCAATTAATTCATTTTACATGTAATAAATTTATTTCCAATATCAATCTGGATATTCATTTCCAACACTGACTGAATTTGGCTTTGATTTCGCCTTCAGAACAGCATGGATAAAGTGCAGCAGGAGATTCTTGACTACATTGACCGCCTTTACTGCAATGCCTTCGACGTGATGCCATCTGGTGGTTTTTGTGTGGACGATTCCAAGGCGTTTAGTGGCGGGAATTTCCACTGGGACGGTTGGGTTAGTCTTTTTTGTTTTTTATTTCTCTTTCCTTTTCCGATTCTAGTGATAACTGGATTAGATCGGATGTAGTCAAGTGTCAGTTTGATGTACGAATGAGTAGTACATTATAATTCTCTAAATAGGTTTTGAGAGGGTGCAGGGCTAAATGTAAATATTCTAACACATGCTGGTGTTATTATGTACTGTAACTGGTTTTTTCATAACATTTATTGATGATATATAAACGATGAAAAGAGCTATACCAAAAAGAAGCGATGATTGTTTCCAATAGACTGAAATTATATAATGCGATAAATAGCACTCAGAACCAATAAAAAATATAACACGTGCAGATAAGTCCAGGATCCAATAAAGTCGTGCTTCATTAAACTGATAAAACAATATAAAAAATAAACATGCCTGCGGATAGTCACATCTTGATATTCAATATATATATAATATATATATATATATATATATATATATATATATATATATATATATATATATCCCTTTTCCTCTCCTTTCCTCCCTCTTCCTTTCCCCTTTCCCTCCTGCCCTTCCTCTTTCTTGCCTGCCCTATTCCTACCCTTTCTCCTCCCTCCCCTCTCCTCCTTCCTCCTCTCTCCTCCCCACTCTCTTCCTTTTCCATTCCTCCCTTCCACCTCTCTCCTTCCTTCTCTTCCCCTTCTTCCTTCCCTCTCCCTTTCCCTCACCTTCTTCCTAAATCCCCCTCCTCCCTTCCCTCTTCCCTCCCCCCTCCCCTCCCTCTCCCCCACAGCTGTGCCGGGCGCTGGAGGACTTGTTCGGAGGCGCGAACGTGGCTGACTTCGGCGCCGGTCTCGGTCACTACGGCCAGTGCTTCCTCAGGAGTTACAAGAGCTTTGTGGAAACCGAAGACGAGGGCGAGAAGGCGGAGATGGCGGGGAAGTTCGCGCGGGAAATGGCGGCTGCGAATCTCACCGGTAGAGGGCAGGTCGTTCGCTCGTGGAAAGGTTCGTACGGTGATGATGTGGTGGTGGTTGGTGTCTTTTTGTGATGATAATGATGTGATGGTGATGATGATAGCGATGGTGTTGATGTGGTAGTGTTTGGTGTCTTTTCGTGATGATGATAAGGATGATGATGGTGGTGGTGGTGATGAGGATGATGGTGATGATGATGGTAATGGTGATGATGGCAATGGTGGTGGTGATGATGATGTGGTGGTTGTTGTTGTCTTTTTGTGATGATGAGAAGGAGGATTATGATGGTGGTGGTGGAGGTGATGGTGGTGGTGATGTGGTGGTTGTTGGTGTCTTTTGTGATGATGATAATGATGATAACGATGTGATGATGATTATGATGATGATAATGATGATATGTTTTTTTCCTTCACCTTCACCTTTCTTCTCATTCTTCTTACCTGCTACCTCCTTCTCCCTCCTCCCCTCGCTTCCCCTCCCTCCCCTCCCTTCTCCCCCTTCTCCTCCTTCTCATCCTCCCTCCCTACTTCTTCCTCCTCCACCCCCTCTCTCCACTCCTTTCCCCTCCCTTGCCTCCCCTCCTCCTTCCCCTTCCTCCTCCTCCTTCCCCTCCCTTCCCTCCTCTCCTCCCTTCTCATCCATCCCTCCTCCCCTCCCCTCCTTCATCCTCATCCACCCTTCCTCCTCTCGTCCCTCCTTATCCCTCCCTCCTCTCCCTCCCTCTCTCTCATCCTCCCGCTTCCCCTCCCCTCCCCTTCCCCTCCCTCCCTCCCTTCCTCCTCCTCTCCTCCTCTCCCCTCCCTCCCCTCCCCCCCTCCCTCCTCCCTCTCCCTCCTTCTTCCCCCCTCCTCTCCCCTCCCCTTCCCTCCTTCCCTTCCTTCCTCCTTCCCCTCCCTCCCCTCTCCCCTCCCCTTCCCTCCTCCTCCCCTCCCCTCCTCCTCCTCTCCCCTCCCTCCCCTCCCTCCCTCCCCTTCCTCCTCCTCCCTCCCTCCCTCCTCCTCTCCCCTCCTCCTCCCCCCCTCCTCCCTCTCCTCTCCCTCCTCTCCTCCCCTTCCCTCCTCCTCTCCCCTCCCTCCCCTCCTCCTCTCCCCTCCTCCTTCCCCTTCCCCTCCTCCTCTCCCCTCCCTCCCTCCTTCCCTCCTCCTCTCCCCTCCCTCCCTTTCCCCTTCCCTCCTCCTCTCCCCTCCTCCCTCCCTTCCTCCCTCCTTTCCCTTCCCTCCTCCTCTCCCTCCCTCCCTTCCCCTTCCCTCCTCCTCTCCCCTCCCTCCCCTTCCCTTCCCCTCCTCCCTCCTCCCTTCCCTCCTCCCTCCCTTCCTTCCCTCCTCCTCTCCCCTCCCTCCCTTCCCTTCCCTCCTCCTCTCCCTCCCTCCCTTCCTTCCCTCCTCCTCCCCTTTCCCTCCCTCCTCCCTCTCCTCTCCCTCCCTCCCTTCCCCTTCCCTCCTCCTCTCCCCTCCCTCCCTTCCCCTTCCCTCCCTCCTCTCCCCTCTCTCCCTTCCCTTCCTCCTCCTCTCCCCTCCCTCCCTTCCCCTTCCCTCTCCTCTCCCATCCCTCCCTTCCCTTCCTCCTCCTCTCCCCTCCCTCCCTTCCCCTCTCCCCTCCCCCTCCCCTCCCTCCCCTCCTCTTCTCTCCTCCCTCCTTCCCTCCTCCTCTCCCCTCCCTCCCTCCCTTCCCTTCCCTCCTCCTCCTCTCCCCTCCCTTCCCTCCCCTCCTCCCTCCCTCCCTTCCCCTCTCCCCTCCCCTCCTCCCCTCCCTCCTCTCTCCCTCCCTCCCCTCCCTCCCTCCTCCTCTCCCCTCCCTCCCTTCCCTTCCTCCTCCTCTCCCCTCCCCTCCTCCTCCTCTCCCCTCCCCTCCTTCCCTCCCCTCCTCCCCTCCCCTCCCTCTCCCTCCCCTCCCTCCCCTTCCCTCCCCTCTCCCTCCTCCCCTCCCCTTCCTCCTCCTCTCCCTCCCTCCCCTCCCTCCCTCCCCTCCCCTCCCTCCCCTCCCCTCCCTCCTCCTCTCCTCCCTTCCTCCTCCTCTCCCTCCCTCCCTCCCCTTCCCCTCCTCCTCTCCCCTCCCTCCCCTCCCTCCCCTCCTCTCCCTCCCTCCCCTTCCCTCCTCTCTCCCCTCCCTCCCCTCCCTCCTCCTCTCCCCCTCCCTCCTCTCCCTCCCTCCCCCTCCCTCCCTCCCCTCCTCCTCTCCCTCCCTCCCCTCCCCTCCCTCCTCTCCCCTCCCCCTCCCTCCTCCTCCCCTCCCTCCCTTCCCCTTCCCTCCTCCCCTCCCTCCTCCTCTCCCTCCCTCCCCTCCTCCTCTCCCCTCCCCTCCCCTTCCCCTCCTCTCCCTCCATCCCTCCTCCCCCTCCCTCCCTTCCCCTTCCCTCCTCTCCCCTCCCCTCCCTCCCTCCTCCCTCCCCTCCTCCCCTCCTCCTCCTCTCCCTCCCTCCCTCCCTTCCCCTTCCCCCCCTCTCCCCTCCCCCTCCCTCCCCGAAGGGTGGGACGGCGCGGCCAACATCGCCCGTCTGAGCCGCGGCAGGATCGGCCGGCTGAACCTCGCCCGCCGCGTGGATGTGGGCGCGAGGTTCGACTGGGTTCTGAGCCTCGAGGTCGGGGAGCACATCCCGAGGGCGTTCGAGGGCGTCTTCATGGATAATCTGGTGAAGCACGCCTGCACAGGTGGGGTTGCGGAGGGGGTTGGGATCGTGGTGGGTTTGGTGCAGTGGTGGGCGGGGCTGCGGGATTTTTTTTCTGTCATTGTATGTTTTTTTTTTCTTCTTCTTCTTGTGTGTTTGTGTGTGTGTCTCGTTCTCTCTTCTCTCTCTCTCTCTCTCGTTCTCTCTTTTTCTCTGCCTCTCCCTCTCTCTCACCTCTGCCTCTCCTCTCCCTCTCCTCTCATCTCCCTCACCCTCTCTCTTCCTCTCCTCTCTCTCTCTCTTCTCTATCTCCTCTCTCTCTCTCTCCCTCTCTCCCCTCCCTCTCCCTCTCTCTCTCTCTCTCTCCTCTCCTTCTCCGTCTCCCTCTCCCTCTCCCCCTCCTCTCCTTCTCCTCTCCCTCTCTCCCTCTCTCTCACCCTCTCTCCCTTTTCCAGGCATCGTGCTGTCATGGGCAGTGCCAGGCCAGGACGGGCACCACCACGTCAACACCCGAGAAAACGAGTATATTAAGGCGAGCATGGCAGAACGGGGCTTAGTGGCCGACGAGGAGGCCGAGAGGAAACTTCGGGATACTGCATCGCTCCCCTGGTTCAAAAACACGCTTATGGTCTTCAAGTTTCCCAAGAAGAAGTGTTGAAGAAAGGGAAAAAAAGAGAAGAGAGGATCGGAGGGGAGAGCGGGGGATAAGAGAGCAGGGAAGAGAGAGTTGAAAAACAATGATAAAAGCACTTTTAACAATAACTATGAAGTGATTGCACCAAAATAAAATAACGCAAAAAATTATTCCAGACATTTCGTACCCTTTCTCATTGAAGGTTTGAAGATAATGACAATATATCTTTAAATATATTGCTATAATAGGTTTCTCAGTATTGGCAAAAACGTTAATAATAATAATAACAATAATAGTCATAATAATAATAAAAATGATAATAATAGTAATAGTGATAATAATAACAATAGCAATAATAGTAATAATAATGATTATAATGATAACGATAATAATGATAATAGTACTGATATTGATGATAATGTAGTTGAATAATGATATTGATAATAGCAGTAGTAGTAGCAGTAATTATGGTGATAGTGATAATGATACAGATAGTAGTGATGGTGATAATTATAAGGATAATACTAGTAATGATGATAATAATAATGAAAATAATGATGTTGAAAATGATGATTATAATGATATTAATAATGATAATGATAATAACAACAATAATAATGATAATAACGGTAATGATTATAATGATAAGGATAAAGACAGCAATGGCAATGATAATTATAATAATAACAATTTCAAATAATAATGATGATGACAATAATAATGATGATGATTATAATCATCATGATGATGATGAATCTTATCATAACCATGATAATCATAAAAATATTGATGATAGTGATGATAATCATTATGATAATGATAACAATAATAATGATAATGATAATGATAATAATGATAATAATAAATAACAATAATGATAATAATGATAATAATAATAATAATAATAATAATAATAATAATAATAATAATGATAACAATAGTAATAACAATAATAATGATGATGATGATGATAATGATATAATTAAAGATGAAAATGACAGCAATGAAAATAATAATAGAAATGATGATAATGATAATAAATGATAAAGACAGCAATAACAATAATGAAAATTTATAAATATTAATGATACAAACCTACATAAATATGACAGCAAAATTAAATATTAATAGCACTTGGTGTATCTCACAAATCCATCAATCATCAATAAAGGATTTACATACCAGCTATATACGTTGTGCTAAGAGTCCGTGAGTACATTGGCACTTGCGAGCACAGTCATTCATCCAAGCCAGAGGATTAGGATATCGCCAATCAGCTGACTGGATTGGGTCATGGGTAGGATGCTTGAATGCTTGCCAGCCAAATCTCTCTGTCTGTCTGTCTCATTTGCGCTCTCTTTGTCTGTCTGTCTCTGTTCCTCTCTTTCTCTTTTTGTCTGTCTGTTTACCTGTCTCTTTGTCTGTCTGCCTATCTCCGTCTCTCTCTCTCTGTTTTTTTTTTTCTGTCCGAATATCTCTCTCTCTCTCTCTCTCTCTCTCTCTCTCTCTCTCTCTCTCTCTCTCTCTCTCTCTATCTCTCTCTCTCTCTCTCTCTCTCTCTCTCTCTCTCTCTCTCTCTCTCTCTCTCTCTCTCTCTCTCTGTCTCTCTCTGTCTGTCTGTCTGTCTGTCTCTGCCTCGATTCTCTCTCTCATTTTCTCTTTCCTTCTCTCTTTCTCTTTCTTTCTGCCTCTTTCCTCTCTTTCTCTTTATTACATTTTTTTCATTTGTTATCTTTCCTTTCTTTCATTTTCGTGTGTTTTTTTTGTCTTATCTCTTTTAGTATTAATTGTTTCTTCTATTCTATTCTTCAGAATGAAGAAAGACAAACAAACAGATAGACAAACAGACAGACAGAGAAAAAGACAGACAGACAAAGAGAAAAATATAATTTCACAAGGCAAAAGAAAAACAAGAGAAAGGAAACAAGAAAAAACAACTAAGAGAGAGAGAGAGAGAGAGAGAGAGAGAGAGAGAGAGAGAGAGAGAGAGAGAGAATAAAAATTAAAAGAAAAGACCTAGAAAAAGAAATGAAAAAAAAGTCACAATGATGCGAGAAAAGGAAAAAAAGCGAGGGGGCGGGGGGTGGGGGGTACAGGGGAGAGGGGAAGGGGGGGGAGTGGCACTGACCTTGGCACTGTCACCGAATTGCCTCCGGGACCGCGTG
>NW_020870120.1:141601-144101 GCF_003789085.1 Penaeus vannamei | reverse complement strand
TCTTTTTCTCTTCCTTCTCGCTTTCTCTCTCTCACTAACGCTTTCTCTTTTTTTCCTATCTCTTTCTCTCTCCCTCTATCTCTTCCCCTTGCTTTTTTGGTCTTCCATTCGTTTTCTCTCTCTCTTCCTCCCTCGCTTTCTCTCTCTCTCTCTCTTCCCTTTGATTTTTTCTCTTTTCCTCGCTTTCTCTCCTTCATTTTGTATCTGTATTTCGGCTTTTTATTTGTTTTCAGTTTTTTTGTCTCTTTTTTATGCTTCTTTTTTCTCTGTTTGTCCTGTGCCTCTGTCTTTCCCATTTTCTCTTTTTGTTTTAATTTTTCTCTCTTGCTTTTTTTATAATTTTCTCTTCCTTTTGGGCTTATTTCTATTTACCCCTCTCTCTTCCTCTTCTCTCCCCTTTCATCCCTATTCTTCTTCATTTTCTGCTCTCTTTCCGTCCATCCTCCATTTGCTTCTTTTTTATCTTTCTCTCTCTTCTCCTCTTCTTTCCCTCGGCGTCCGAAGACTCTCTCCCTTCTCGACGCTATACCCCCTCCCTATCCCCCTGACTTGCCTATCCCCCCCCCCTCCCTTAGCCTCCCCTCCTCCTCCTTTCCTCCCCCCCTCCCCACCGAGCCTACCTCCTCCCTTTCCTTCCCACCTTCCTCCTCCTCCCCCACCAGCCTACCTCCTCCCTCTACTCCTCCCCCCTCTATCCACCCCTCCACCTTCCTCCCCTTCTCCCCCCGCCCCAAGTATCTTCTTGGCGACCGATCCCGCCTGTGCCGCCGTCCTCCAGCATGGGCACCGGGCGAGGGGGGGCGAGGCGGGGGGACAGGGGGCTTGCTTAGTCCACAGCGCCGCCCAGGGAGTGTGGGCACAGGACCTTCCTTAGTCGGTGTGGTGCCCTCCCTTCCTGTAGGTGCTCCGGTGCTTAGTCGGTGCTCCGTGACTTTTCCTGCAGCCTCTCCGTCGCTGGCCAGTTGCTATTTTATGCCAGTCATCGCGGCGTATTATTGTACTTCGAGGAGTCGGTACGTACAGCTGATTTTTTTTTTTTTTTTTTTTTATGACGGTTATCTGTAAGATTGTGGGTTTTTATATATAGATTATGGTTTATTTTTGTTGGTTCTATGTTTGGAGTGTTGTTTCTCTCTGTCTATTGTCTGTGGAGATTCCTTTAGTATAGATGCTTTTTTTGTTGTTATTATCCTGTTTATATGTAAAGTTGTGATTTTTTATTGTTTTTTTCTTTATTTGGAGTGTTGTTTATCTCCTTGTATTATCTGTGAACTTTTAACTGTTATTATATCAACGAGTAGAGTCTTCTAAAAAAAAAAAGATACTCATTTGTTTATTTTTTTTATTCGAATCAAAGAGATTGATCGGTCATTTATTTGTTAATTTAGTTAAATAAATCAAAAACCTAATTTCTTAATCAATTTTATTAATCAAGAATCGTTGTCATTTCATGTTTATTCATATGTCAATTTCTTCATTCAGTGAATATTCAGGAAATGTTCAGTGTTATTTTGTTATGCTGTTTTAGCGGATGTTCTTCAGTGTAGTAATTATGGTGGTACATGCGGTGAAGAAAGTGCGATTGTGGTTGTAATTGGCTGTCATGTTAACAACCACACAACAACCAAAGGGGATATCATAGAAGCTGTTTCTGCGTCTGGTTTATTCTGTGGTTATTTATGTCTATGTCCCTTTTCTTCTCTCTCCCTCTTCTTTCTCGTTCTTTCGTACTCTTTCGCTTTCTCTCTATCGTTCTTTCGTTCTGTTTTGTTTTTTTCTCTCGTCCGTGCCCTCTTTTTTGTATTTCTATTTTTCTCTCTCTCGTTCTCTCTCTCTCTCTCTCTCTCTCTCTCTCTCTCTCTCTCTCTCTCTCTCTCTCTCTCTCTCTCTCTATCTATCTATCTATCTATCTATCTATCTCTCTCTCTCTCTCTCTCTCGTTGTCTGTTTCTCTCTCTCTATCTATCTATCTGTCTATCTCTCTCCCGCTGTCTCTTTCTCTATCTTTCTTCTGCCTCCCTCTAACGCCTTTTCTCTCCCAATTACTCCCCCACCTCTCTCGCCGCGTCTAACAAGCAATAGCGATAGTCTCAATGATAATAGTAGTTTAATAGTTTCATAGTGAAACAGTGTCGTTCTTTTCCTTCCGTGATAGTGTCGTCTAGACCACATAGACGTCGGATGGTGAAGATAGTGAAAACAGTGAAGTACACATAAGTACACTATACACTTTATGGTGACACTTTTATGCTGCGCTGTCCATTCTTAATTCAACCTGTTGTCTCTGCAATTCAGTTGATAGTCGTGTTACTTATGTAAGTATACTATGACTATGTTTTGCTTAATCACTTGAGTATTCTCTTTGGTAAATAAGAGATAAACATTAATGAAATATATGGGAGAAAAAGATATAATAGAATCAAACAGTGGATAAGAATACGAGAACGAATAGGAAGATAAGAAAATATAAATATAGGAAGTACAAGTAAAAAAAAAAGAT
>NW_020870120.1:134101-136601 GCF_003789085.1 Penaeus vannamei | reverse complement strand
AGTCGTGGTAAGTGAATGTGTGTGCCAGGATGAGTAGACGTGTATGGTACTCCAGTAATTGGTTGTGATAGTTTCAACTGCATATATATGAAGGGAGAGTGCTAGGTCATGGCGTCGTCATATAATAATTAATTTATCCAGATAGAAAGGTACTCGGTCTGTGATGAAGTAGAGATGATATGGACAGGGATGAAGACGCGATCGTAAAGCGTAGCCCGATCATCGTATGATGAGTGGTATGAGTTGAGAGGTGACATCTCTGGTATAGATTGTGTCTGGTTCAGTTGAGTGTGATATGCTCAGTGTCAAGCTCCTGTAGTTTGAATGGATAGATCTGAGTCGCTCATCGTGTGTATAGGAGGCGCGTAGTAGGTAATGTCGCCAATTAGGTGCAGATACTAGTTTTTAGGGTTAGTGGGATAGAGAGATTATTGTAGTCGGGGGCTTGATGACTATTCTCTGATAGCCATGAGCTGTATCGTGTATGGATTTTCGCTCGTCATATGTTATGATGAGAGGGTGAGTGGTGATAGGCTATTGCGCTCGCTCTCATCGTATCAGCTGCTCTCCTCTCGAGATCCTCTCTCCGTCTGTCATCGACAGAACTCTCGTGTATCTATTTGCTTGGTTGTAGCGTGTTAGAGTATACGAAGCGAGTGATGGGGAGTTGATTACGCTTTGCATGTCGGGTGTCAATGACTCATCTGCTGTCTGTCATCTCGACATATAAAGTCAATTTGACTACACAACCTCTCTCTCCCTCTCTCACTCTCTCTCTCTCTCCCTCTCTTATTGTAATTCTGCTTTTGTGTATCTGTCTCTTTTTAATTCTCTGGTTTGAGTGTAGTCGGTTGTTGTGCAGGTTTGATGTCTGATAAGGATGGGATGCTGTTTGCGTGTGCTCATGATGGAGTTGCACTTAGTCTAGGATTAGGTCGTCGAGCTAGGACGTCAGTGTGTGGAGGAGCTCGTGTCGTGTGTATAAGTTTCAGTGACGTCTGACGTCTGTGTGGGCAGGTTCGTGATCATATGTACAGTCATGCGTAGAGAGGGTGACAGAGTCGCATGAGCGATGAATTGACTCTCCCCCACGATGCACTACACGTCTGATAGTCTACTAGCTTCGTCATACTGTCAATGAGTCTACTGCTGCTGCAATTAATGATTTAAGGCAACCACTATAGGTTACTCTCTCTATTGGCAGGCGTACATGGGTGATTGTGAGGTCAGGCGGCGGTTCTGGTGATTGCGTGATTGTGCGTTACGATATGCTATTAGAGGATTTACGTACGGTAATTTTATATGAAGGGTATCTTCTGAGTGGGTGACGCCTGTCGTGTCGCGTGCATGGTGTGTGTCTATGGTTATAAGTGAGGTAGTCAATATGATGAATAGACCGTATCGGATGCGCTATGCTAACTATTAGATGGTCTTAGCTATACGCAATGCGATCTACTGCGGTCGTTTGACTGTGGATCTGTAAAGGATTTAAATCTAATATAAAATTTGATCGATGCGTGGGTTACATGAGTGAGGAGAAGAGCTTCGGCACGGGAAGGGGAGTGATATATCCTGTGTCGATAGGAGTAAGTATGGGTGGTTGGAGTGCCGATGACGGTTTGGTAGATTAAGAGTATGGTGATGTCATTAAGGGCTGAAAGCGTGAGTAGCGGTGGTGAGAGTCGAGCTAAGGACTGGCTAGCTGCTCAGTGATGCTGGAAAGTGGATAACCTAGGGATTTTTGTGGACGGAATATATTAGGTAATCTATGTGGTGGTGGTAGGAAAGGCTGCAATGTGGAAGGGATGTAGCATCCGTGATCGTGATGGTGGGGTTGATAATTCTCATTCGGAATGTCGACTTAGGTGGAGTCTGATGAGTTATGTTGGAAGTTGTGATAGGGAGTTGAGTTATGTGCATAGTTGTGTATTATAGATATTGGTAGGTTATCTGAGACTATTATATGGTGTTAATCATGTTATGTCGGTGTGACGTATAGTTGATGGAGTGTCTGTGGATGTGAGTGTGTTGGCCGCGAGTCACGTAGAGGATCGTGATGGATACATGGAATATAGACGAGCTCTGGCACGGGTAGAACAGTTCGGTTGAACGTGTGCAGGTGGATTCTGTAGAAGGAGTGAATGAGTGGAGTCGTCAGTCAGTTGATTTTGTTTTTTTGCTGTATAGTAGAAGATCGAACAATGATAGTAGAGCGTAGATGACCTATTATATTGGTAGAGAGTGTGTGTCGCTGACGTCGGGTGAGATTCGTGGGTATAGGTTATTTGATGGGTGAGAGTCAATTAATGTAGAATATTAGGGTGGATCAATAGTAATGGCTGAATCCTCATCAATTCTCTTAATTGGTCTTTTTTTTTAATACATGAGCGCTCTCTCTCCCTCTTTCTCTCTCCGCGAGTGTTTTGTTTTTGTTATGTGCTGTGCTTCCCTAAATGTGTGTATTTTTGTTTTAAAAAGACTGCGTGTTTACGTGTGTTTA
>NW_020870120.1:124101-129101 GCF_003789085.1 Penaeus vannamei | reverse complement strand
CTTACATAACCCTGATTTAGTAGGTACGTGGATTTTTGCCGTTTGACATGGCGGTTTGTCAGACGCTGTGTTGTTTAATATTTACATCTGGCACAGTTAGGGTTCCGGGTGGGAGGAAGGAGTGAAGGCATTGGTGTGCATAGAATGGGGCTGATAAAAAGGAGGAAAAAACGCAGTGCTTAGGAGGTTATCGTGCACAATGATCAAAAAAAAATTTTGATTCTAAAACATATATTACTTTCATTTCGTATACATCGTTTTGTCTACTCTTTATATGTTTCCTTCCTTTCTATCTTGGTTATTTTTTATATTCATTTTTTTAGACATGAACGAAGTATGTTTCATTCATTTTCTTTGTCACTTTTTTTTGACAAAATAATAGGCGAGCTCGTTCGGAACTGTTTTGTTCGGAAGTGCTTCTGGCTTCGTTCGAACTGCTTGGTCATTTAGAATCTCCAGCCTCGGCATTCTCAGGTTGCAATTTGTTCATTTCCTATCTCTCTGTATCTCTTCCTTTCTCTGTCTCTGTCTCTTTGTCTTTGTCTCTCTCTTTCTCTCTCTGCTTCTAGTTGTATTTTTGTATGTATGTGAATTTTTCGATTTCTGTATTTTTTTTTCCTTATATTCATCGTCTCTCTCTCTCTCTCTTTCTCCCTCCTCTCTCTTCTCCCTCCCTTCCCTCTCTCCCTTCCTTCCCTCTCTCCCTCCTTTCCCTCTCCCTCCCTCCCCTCCCTCCTGTCCCTCTCACTCCCTCCCTCTCCCTGTCCATCTCCCCCTCTCACTCTCACTCAAACTCATGTTTACTCACTGACTCACAAACACTATTATCCTTTCCTTTTTCTCTTCACTGACTCACTAATATCTCATTGACTAGTCAGCGACTCGTGGACGCTAGCCACAGCCCATTCTGGTCACTGATTCATTGTCATGCTCTTTGTGTGTGTGTGTGTGTGTGTGTGTGTGTGTGTGTGTGTGTGGTGTGTGTGTGTGTGTGTGTTGTGTGTGTGTCGTCGTTGGGTATTCATTGTCTTCTCCACTCGTTTGACAAGGCCCATGTGTAGTTGATCCATTCTCTGTGTACCTGCTGGTAAAAAAAAAAAAATAGTTCATAGTTTTTCTTCTTTTATAGTTCAATCTGTTACTCTCTCATCTCTCTCATCTCCTCTTCTCTCTCTCTCTCTCTCTCTCTCTCTCTCTCTCTCTCTCTCTCTCTCTCTCTCTCTCGCGCGTGCGCGGTGTTTACTCATAACGTGAGTGTGTGCAGTAAACATTTCCACATTAAATATACGCTTTCATAGGAGCACGTTTATGCTTGAGGTCGTCATGCGTAGGCAGTCATGCGGGGAACATTCGCACACACGCCTTCGAGTGTCTCTGCTCGCTCTCCTAAGCACAGATCCACATCAGCACAAGTTGATACACGCGCTTCATCTCATTCCGCAAGGCCCACATTTCACCGGTTTAACGAGACCCGCTATCGCTGGTTTCCTTACCGCCTGATGTAGTGGTTTAGTCACTCGCTAACTGGGCTCCGGCGTCACAATTCATCGGGTGACACTCCGGTGCCAACGAGGGCGCGGGGCTCAGGTTGACACAGGTGACACCCGCGCGCGCCGCTTAATTGTCCGTAAAGGTGTCACATTCATTATCAATTCGATGTGGATGAGCAGGTGTGGATTTATGTGGATTTTATGGAGCTTCGTTATTCTTTTTGTTTTGGATTCGAAGCGTGTGTCGGATATGTTGAAGCGTAAACACTGTTGTGGAATTTTTATGCTTTTAATTAACTATTATTGGTAGACTTTGAGATTTATTATGCATTGTACTTTTTTATGTTATATCGTAAATTGGAGTTAACAAAATGTAAGACGCATGAGTTCGTGAAGTAAAGAATTTATCTTCATGCAAAACTGAATACAAACTAGACGGTGAAATACAGTTAAAGTTATGCTCCATCATTGTCCGAATTTCTTATTCGCACTCTCGGAAAAAAATGATTCGACTCGTCCCAGAATATGAAGAGGTTCCGAGACTCGGGGTTCATGAAGCATATTGTGTTTCCGTCCAGTTATAGAAAACCTTGTTGATGACATTATCTTGGACCTCTGTCTGTCCGCCTGATGTGGTGATTTGATTATGGTCGAAAATAAACAGTTTGCGATGTGGTTTCGATATGCTGTCAGTGATAGATGTGTTTTTGTCGTATTTAACGAGGTAAAGATATTCGCACATAGATAAAGATGTACACTTACGCGCACACACTTACACCACACACACACACACACACACACACACACACACACACACACACACACACACAACACACCAACACACACACACACACACACACACACACACACACAACACACACAGATAGAGAGAGAGAGACAGACAGACAGAAAAGCAGCCGACAAACAGACAGAGATCGAAAGAAAGGGACAGAGAAAGCCAGAAATAGAGAGAACGAGACAGATCGCCACCCTCGGCAATCCCAACACACAAATAGCCCTCATGAACACACATCCATCGCTATCAGAACCTTGGCGTCTTTTTCACGCCAGCGACTGCACGTGACTCCATAACGCACTTCAAACGCATGTCAATCAATCTCTAGGACTTGTGCCAGTAGAAAAGGTCAACGTTATCTGTCATAAAAGGTGATTTGTTCGTGTGTGTGTTTGTCATCATTGAATTATGATGCTTAGGGTCATTTTGGATTTGTTTGGTTTGTTATTATCGTTATTGCTATTACTATAATTATTCTTGCAAAGGTTATTATTGTTGTTATTATTGATAGTGGGTTATCATCTGATTTTATTATCACTAGTAGTTACTTCAATAGTAGTATTATGATTATAATTATTATCACGGTCATCATCATTATCATTATCGTTATGTTGTTAATATTACCATTACCATCATCATCATCATTATCATTTTCATCATTATCATTATCACCATTGTCATTACCATTGTATTATAATCATCATTATCGTTATCATTCTATTATCATCATGATTATCATTATCATTCTATTATTTCCACAATAATCATCATCATTATACTATTGTCAGCATTGAGATTATTGTGTTGTAACTGTGGCCTTCACGTCACTGAGAAAAGTCTTGTGTCTCAGTGCGCGTGATCTTCGTGGAGAGAGAGAGAGAGAGAGAGAGAGAGAGAGAGAGAGAGAGAGAGAGAGAGAGAGAGAGAGAGAGAGAGAGAGAGAGAGAGAGAGAGAGAGAGAGAGAGAGAGAGAGAGGAGAGAGAGAGAGAGAGACAGAGAGACAGCGAAGAGAGTGAGACAGCGAGAGAGAGAGAGAGAGAGAGAGAGAGAGAGAAAGTGCAGGTGATTTCGCGATCTGCTATGTTCTGAGATTGTTCGCCGAGGTGTATGAGTGCTCTGTTTGTTTGTCTCTTTCTTTGTCTTTGTTGTGGTTTTGTCTGCTGGGTTATTTCCGTCCTTCTCTCTCTCTCGTATCTTCGTCTATCTTCTCTCTCTCTCTCTCTCTCTCTTCTTCTCTCTCTCATCTCTCTCTCTCATCTCATCTCTCTCTCTCTCTCTCCCTTCTCTCCTTATCTTCTCCTCTCTCCTTCTCTCTCTCCTCTCCTCTCATCCCTCTCTCTCTCACCTCTCTCTCCTTCTCTCTCCTCTCTCCTTCTCTCTCGTCCCTCTCCCTCTCTCGTCACCTCATCTCTCTCCTCTCGCTCTCCCTCCCTCTCCCCTCCTCCTCCTCCCTGCCCTCCTCCCTCCCAATCCTCCCTCCCTCCCTCCCTCCCTCTCTCCTCTCTCTCATGTCTCTCTCCATTCTCTCTCTCTTCCTCTCTCTCATCCCTTTCTCTCTCTCTCTCTCTGCTCTAGGATGCAATAAGCCTCTCTACTCCTTCTCTCTCGTCACCCTACTCTCTCTCCCTCTCTTCTCTCCATCTCTCTCCTTCTCTCGTCACTCTCTCCTTCTCTCTTCTCATCCTCTCCTCTCCCATCTCATCTGCCCGTCTGCTCTCCCTCCTCTCCCTTCTCCGCTCTCCCTCCCTCCCTCCTCCCTCCCTCCGCCTCCGCATGAGCCTCCCTCCCTCCCTCCCTCCCTTCCCCTCTCTTCTCTCTCTCTCGTCTCCCCGTCATCTCTTCTCTCTCTCATCTCCTCCTTCTCTCATCCTCTCTCTCTTCTCTCTCCTCTCTGTCTGTCTCTCTCTCTCTATTTTCTTCTATATAACTATCATACCTGTCTGCCCTCTCCTCTCTCTCTGTTCCCCTACTCTATCTACTGCTACCTATCTATCTATCTCTACCTCTAATCTCTAATCTATCTATTTCTATTTACCGTCTCGCTTCGCATTCTTCCATCCTCTTCCATCCCTCTTCTCAACCATTCACATCGACACACGGTTCACAGAACCGAACAAACAGACAAATAAACAACCAAAGCACCCATCAAATAGGATAGAGAGACATAGATAGATGAATATAGATAGATAATTAAATAGAATAGATAATATTAAATAAAGTAAGATAAACTAGAACGATAGATAGGAATAGAGTTGAATGATTGATAAACTAATGTTAATAATAAAAGCGAAAAGGTCGATAAGATAGATGGCATAGATAATTATAAAATATGATTACAATGTAGTTGATAAATAAATAGATAAATGAATAGATAGGTACGATACTAGAATAAATCGAATATACATAGATAAATTAATTCAGATAGGGATAGATAGAAATAATAGATAGCAAATAGTAAAGAGCAGAAAATAACCAAGAAGGCGAGAAGAGTGGAGAGGAAAGGAGAGACCGACATTTGGGAAGCCAAGGTTACAAGGTGTGGTGTTTGTTGGGACACAGACAGAAAATGTTGCAGATCACAAAGCGATGGGCGCAGCCTGGCAAGAGAGAGCTAAGCGTCGCTGCGGGGGTATTGTTAATCGGGTTTTAATGTTCCTCGTGAGTAAGCACTCTTGGGAGCCATCATTTAGTCTAAGTGTCCAGGGCTGAGGCG
>NW_020870120.1:112500-124001 GCF_003789085.1 Penaeus vannamei | reverse complement strand
AAGATAAGGATATATGGAAACAGAGCAGGGAAGAGCAGGAATAGCGGATGAAGAGAGGGGAAGGGACACACTTAGAAGAAATGAGAGAGAGAGAGGAGAAGAGAGAGAGAGAGAGCGAGAGAGAGAGAGAGAGAGCAGAAGAGAAAGAGAATGAATGGAGAAACGGAAAGATAGATGGCAAGGAGAGAGAAGCGATGAAAATAATAAGGATACGTAGAGTAAGAATGAGAAAGGAGAAAGGGGAAAAGGGGAAGGGGAAACGAGGGGAGAGGGAGGAAGAGGAAAGAGAGTAGGAGGAGGCGAGCGAGGGTTGCGGAGGGGAAAGTGGCGTAATCATAGAGATTAGTATCCCTATCACTGTTGTAAATTAGAAATTCCATGCATTAATGTATCCATTGGCAACTTCTCGTGTGGTGCGCTCTGTCTGTCTGTCCTGTCAGTGCTGTTTGTTCTAACGCCTCCTCTCTCCTTCTCTCCTCTCTCTCTTCTCTCTCTCTCTCGTCTCTCTCTCTCTATCTCTCTCTCTTTTTTTCGTCTCTCTCTCTCTCGTCCCCCTCCCCCCTCTATTCCTTTATCCCCTCCCCCCCTCCTTTTCCTCTCCCCCTCCTCCTCTCTCTCATCGTCTCTCGGTCTCTCTCTCTCTCTCATACATCTCTCTTCCTCATCTTCTCGTCTCTCTCCTCCTCTCTCTCTCTCTCTCTTCTCGTCTGTCTCTCTCTCTCTCTCTCTCAGTGCTCTCTCTCTTCTGCTCTCTCTCGTCCCCTCTTCTGCTTCCTCTCTCGTCGTGTCCCGTCACTGAGTCCAGGATTTCGATGCGCATTTCTGTGACCGTGTGTATTTGTCGGCTTGCACGGGGCCGTTGCCCTTATCGACTCACTCTCTCTTTTCATCCCTCTCCGTGCTCTCCGCGTCGTCTCTCTCCCTCTCTCTCTCGCCCCTCTCTCTCATCGGCTCCGCGGTCTCGCGGTCGGTCGTTGCTGGGGGCCTCTCCTCTCTCGCTCTCTCGGCCCCTTTGTCTCGAGTTGCGCCGCTCCGTCTCGTCTCTCCGCGGCCTCTCCTCTCTCCCTTCTCTTCTCCCTTCTCCTCCCTCTCGTCTCCCCATCTCTCTCCTCTCCTTCTCTCCCTCATCCTCTCTCTCATCCCCTCTGCGCTCTGCCCCTCTCTCTCCTCTCTCTCGCGCCGTCTCATCTCGCCTCTCATCTCTTCTTCTCTTCTCTCTCATCTTGGCTCTCCTTCTCGTCTCCCTCTCTCTCCTGTTCGTTCTCTTCTTCTCTTCTCTCGACCTCTCTCCCTCTTCTCGCGACCGCGCGTTGTTGGTGCTCATTCACCGGCTCCCTGATCATTCTCTCCCTCGGCAGTGCCTCTCGTCTCCTTTGCTCTCTCGTCCCTTTCTCTTCTCTCTTTCTCTCTCTACACTCCGACAGACTTACAACTCTCTCTCCTCCCTCCCTCTCTCTCCTCTCTCTCTCTCTCTCTGCTCTCCTCTCTCTCTCCCTCTCTCTCGTCTCTCTCTTCTCTCGTGGTCTGCGTGGTCTCTCCCTCTCTCGTCTCTCGTCAAACCCCCACCACACACACCGCAAAGCTTCTCGTAGACTAGGTAACATCAAGTACACACACGCACACATCTGGCTCGCCAACCGGTTGTAGTTGCCACACAGCTGAGCCACCACATTGTCGCATTTCGAAGCCACTCTCTCCCCTTTCCCCTCTCCCTTAGTTCATTCCCCTTGCTCTTGAATGCCCAATGCCCTTCGCTTTTTACCTCCTCTCCCGCACAACTCTCATGTCTCGCCTTCCCCTTCTTCGTTCGCTCTTTCTCCCGCTCTCGCCTTTCATTAACCCTTCCTTTCCGCTCCAAACCTGTCATTTTCGTCTCTTCCCGACTCGTATCGTCGGGCTCCCTTCCCTGTCTTTACCCCTCTACCAAGACAATCCTCTCAATCTTTCCCTTCCGCCACCTCTCCTCCATTCTCCTCTCTTTTTCTCTCTCTTCATTACCATCCTCACACACACGAGAGGGTGTGGCGTTCTTACGAGCGCGTTGTCTCGGTTTCCTCGCGTGTTCCTGGTTGTCCCCGTCGTAGGGGTCTCGTCTTCACTGTGGTTTCCCGTGACCCTTCTCCCTTTTACCCCCATCATCGTGAGCCTCTAACTTGACGAGTGTGTTGTGTGGGTTGTTACAGCGGTTGTTGTTGAGCTGCTGTTCGAGGTCGTCTTCTGTCGTGCGAGATGGGTGGATGGCCGTGGCCGCCGTCTCGCGTCGATTTTAAGGTTCGTAGTGCTGCTTTCTCGCGCGACTTACTTCGTGGCTGCCGTTATAGGAATCTTTGATCTTTCGGTGGTCCCTGCCAAGTTGGTAAGGTCAGAACAAGCCTCTGTGATGCAGATGTTCAGGACTAGAATCGTTGTGAGGTGAAGCGTTGCCCGTATCGCTACCTTGTAGCCCCGCATTCGCTCAGTTTCCAATCCATTCTTCTCGTTGTCTGCCGCTGCTCCTTTTACGCTCCTCTCCCACAAACCTCTCATTCTCTCCATCTGAGCCTTCTCCTTTATTTCTCCCGCATGTCCTCTCCTCGTCTCTTGGCAATAAATAACCAATGCACCTCTCCCTGTCACCTGCCTCCCCCCCCCTTTCACTCCTCGCCGCTTCCCCGTCTCCCGCTCTCGCTGTATAGCGCCCACGTGTCAAAGCCGCTGCGGCGTCACGCCGCATCGCGCCAGCCGGCCGGTCGTGCGGTGGACGCGGGCGAATGCCTCTGTCGACGGAGGTGGTATGTGAGGAGGTCGTGAGGATGGAACGGGTAGGTGGGCGTGGGGGTGGGATGGGTGTGAGGCGTGAGGTGAGGTGAGTGAAGTGAGTGAGTGAGTGAAGTGGTAGGTAGAGGTGATTGTCGAGTGATGTGAGGGTAGATTGAGGGTGATGTTGGAGGTTGTGGAGTGAGGGAGGGTGTGGTGAGGAGGAAGATGGAGTGAGAGGTGGGTAAGAGAGAGATAGTATAGATTATGAATACAGGATAGATGGACGAAAAAGAGAAGAGGGGATGAGGCGTGGGTAAAGTGGGGAAGTAAGAGGGAGAGAGAACAGAGATGGGTGAGGGAAAAGAAGAGGAGGGCGAGAGGAGAGGTAGAGAGAGAGACCTATAACCTCTGAGCATAATGAGTGAGTAGGATCGGTCGAGGTTGAATAGCTAGGATAGAGCAGTCTTACCGCATGGATCTGTCTGTCCGGCGTGGCGTACTTGTTATGTTGAGATGTTCCAGCGGTTGCTACCACGAGCTTTTGTACCCCGCAGATCGTTGTATCCGGGATGGTGGAGGAGTGACCCGGGTGAGGGTTCGATGGGCGCGTTAGCTTGTGTTGCTTAGGGAGCGGTTGATGAGGGGTATATGGATATTTGCGGAGCTATGTATTGAACGGGAGAGGTTCATCTCATCATCGTGAAATAACGTAAAACGAATGCTACAACATAGTACACCTATATAAGTGAAATGAAAAGGGTAACAGAACGCTAGAAGCAAACAACAAAAGAAATAAAAAGAAGCGCAAAACGAACACTGAAAAAGTCTCGCCTCTGCACACGCAAAAACACAAGCCACACATCGAAAATTCCGCAAAATCAATGAAGGAGCGAAAGTACAACGTCACTCTCCCCCGCCCCCCCACCCCCTTCCTCAACCCCCAAGACCCTCTCCGACTATCTCCCCCTCCCTCTTTCCCTCTCCCCCCTTTTCCTCTTTCTTATCAATCCTTCTCCTTCCTCTTTATTTTTAATTTTATCTTTCCTTTAATCTCCTCCCTATCTCTCCCTCCTTTTCCTTTCCCCTTTCACCCCCTTACTGTTCCCCCTATCCTATCCCTCTCCATATCTCCCTTCCCCTTGTTATCCGATTCTTTCATCTTCACCCTCTTCTCCTATCATTCTAACCCTTTCTCTTCCTCGTGCCTTCCTCGTGCCTAAGCCCCTTCCTCTCCCCCCTCCCTCCCTTCTAATACTCTACATCTTTGCTCTCCCCCCAATAACCTCGCAACCCTCCCCCTCCTCTCTCCTCATCCTTTATCCAACTCCATTCCTCTTCCCCATCCCCCTTAGCCCTCTTCCTCTTTCACCTCCTCTCCCTCCCCGTTCCCCTTCTAACTCCGTTTCCTCTTCCTCCACCCCTACCCCCCCTCTAACCCCCTTCCACCCTCTCCGACCATTAGGTAAAGCAAGGTAAAGCTATCACATACGCCAAGCTCGGGTCGCGTCTAGGTCAGTGCAAGCAAGATCCATATAAGTATATATTTCATGTTTAATGTTTAATGTGTAATATATCAAACAAATAAACGTGTTAGACATCAAAGGACATAAAGTACTACGGTAAAGTCCTGCGATGAAAGGGGCAACGTTACTTCAGTTTCAACGGTCGTAAGTATTATCTAAGTCCTCATACTGATTGACCTTGAGTTCAAGGGCGGACGCCGACGAAGCGATCCCTTGGGTTGTGTCCCGGCTTTTGCTAAATGACTTTTGTAATATTTAGCTTGGGTCTGAATAACTTATCTTTATCTCATTTCGTGCCATTAAGTTGCAACTCTGTGATTTATCTATCTATATCGTGCGTACATGACTTGTTAATAGATGTGATTTTAGGTATTCCTTACTTTGCGTGTATATATACATATAATTCATACATTATTTTTTTGTATCTACGTGCCTTTCGTATGGCTTATAGTGTGTCTGCGTGATCATGATTTATTTCTGTGTGCGTGTCTATATAACTTAAACGTGGCGTATCTAACCTTCTCTCCAAATGCCTTACAATTGTTTTAGTTTCAGTGTAAATGCAGTAGGCACGGTCTGTGTTCTCTCTCGGTGATTTACAAGACATTATCTCGCCTCTGAACAATACCCATATGACATACTGTTGGCTTTTCTGATACCTTGCATATGGAAATTTTACTGCATCTTGATAACTCGCACAGGCTTGTGTCTAAACGTCTTGTATATGTATTATATTGCATCTATATGTCTTGCGCATGAATCAGCTTTATCAGGATGACAGGCACAACAACCATTCCATTTAAACTCTCGTACGTGACTCATGCTGTATCAAAATGAACAATGCATGAAACAATTTGAATCTAAACACCATGATTAGCCTATGACTTGTCTACATTATTTACATATGAGTTATCATCTATATGAATTGCGCATAACTTGAGTCTAGATTAATTACTCACTCGGCGATTCATAAACGAATCACCTTGTATTTAAAGTCCGCACACACGACTTACATCCGGTGAGTCACAAAGCTATACCTCACAATTGAAGATAGTAAGTAATGTTGACTTATGTATCTTAAGTCGTGAGTCTTTAATGTTAGCGTTGACTGAAGTTGTTCATGTTTACGTTGACTGAAGTTGTTCATGTTGAAAAGAAGAGTATAAAATACACAATTCACTCTTTCTTCACTTATTAAGACTAATCGTTACTTCGAGAGGCTATTCCACCCTTTACTTATGACTAGGCCTATTTTAGGTGAGGTCGCGTTCACTCGTGAGTAACAAAAAAAAAAAAATCCTCTAAAACAAAAATGTGCTGCAGAACTAAAATGAATATGGTGGATCAAAGAAAAAATATATATCTGCATGAAAACTACATCAATATACGTTTGACATTCAGGAATAAAAGATATATAAAGTTGCGGTTGGTGTTTTTTTTCTAGGCACTGAACTCAAAAAGAAAGAAAAAGAAAAAAAGGGGAAAACCGTTGCCACCGAAAAGCAATATCGTATTTTTCACACCAATAATGCAATTTCCGGACACATGGAGCATTTTATTTTTTTCTATCGAACGCAAACGTTTCACTTTATATCAAAATTGCAATACTTTGTATTGTAAATATTTTGCTTTCCAGATGCCATAAAATCCTGACAAACTGGTAATACACGACTGTTGAAGTTAATTAACGTATATGTTAAATTTCATAGCAACTCATAGATCCTGTTTATAAAAAATATGTTCCACTGAGTTCATACAAGAAATCCAAAACGAAGTGATAAAATTAAAAAGTAAAGAACAGTGATAACTAAAATGTTTGACATACATAATAAAACATAACATTACGACTAGTGCATACTATACAGTAAGGCTTTTAATTTCCTTTAAAATACCTATACAAAATATTACTGTAAAAATATCTAATTCTCCCCTGACTAGCTTCAGTGTGAGCCTACATAGGCCTACAAATTATTGGCAGATGATTCGACTAATTTCTAAAAACTTCTTAGATCTATTTGTAAAAGAAGAGGATAAGAGAAAAATAAAGAAAGAAAATAAACATATATGACTTCTTTTCTTCCATTTTGAGAGTAAAATAAGGAAAGAAATACCATTAGTTTTACTGGAAAGATGAGACGACAATTTCGGAATCAATCTGTTTGAACATCTATTCAATTATATTTCTTGATCATCCTTCCTCTCTCAGTTTATTCGTGTGTGTGTGTGTGTGTGTGTGTGTGTGTGTGTGTGTGTGTGTGTGTGTGTGTGTGTGTGTGTGTGTGTGTGTGTGTGTGTGTGTGTGTGTGTGTGTGTGTGTGTGTGTGTGTGTGTGGTGTGTGTGTGTGTGTGTGTGTGTGTGTGTGTGTGTGTGTGTGTGTGTGTGTGTGTGTGTGTGTGTGTGTGTGTGTGTGTGTGTGTGTGTGTGTGTGCATTGTCTTGTCTTTGTCTTGTCCTCTGCTGCCTGCTTGTCTCTCTGTCTGTCTTGTCTTGTCATGTCATGCCATGACTTTGTCTCCCTCTCCCTCTCCTTCTCCCTCCCCCTCTCTCCTCTCCCGTCTCTCTCCTCTCCCTCCCTCTCCCCCTCTCTCATGCAAGCGTGTGTACTCCCCTGCAACTGTGCACCAGCGCACACACACACAAGCAGCATTTCAATAAATTCGCTTCGCTGGCTGATAATCGCTCGGCAGGAGTTCCAGTTCACGCCCAACAATTAAAACGTTTACACACACGCACCGATGAAGCTCCCAACACAATCTCACAGGCGGCGTTCTCTCTGCGTGCTTGCCAAGAGCGCATGTGTAAACGCGAATGGAATTACAAATACAGACAAATAGATACACACTCGCGCCCGCACACATACACACCAAGACAAAAAAACAAAACACACACACGCACACACACACGCACGCACACCACACACACACACACACACACACACACACACACACACACACACATACAGGTTCCTATCCCTTTACTATCCCCGACCCTTAAATCGACCCCCACCCACTTAACCCTTTATCCCCACCATTAACGCCCCACCCCTTTCCCTTTAACTCCACCCCAGCCATCCCTCCCTCCCCTACTTCTTCCCCTGAACCCCCTTCCACTAACCCCTCTACAATACTCCATCCATTTCCACCCCTTTCTCTACCCCCCTAACCCCCCTTCCTTTCGCCCCCCAGCCCTAACCCAGTCCCTCCCCAACCTCAATTTTATCCCCATCCCCACCCTACCCCCTACCCTCTTCTCTTCAACCCCAGCACCAAAACCCAACCTCTCACATTCCCCATCTTCCCTCACCCCTTCCCCCACCCCTGAATCATCTTTTCCCCCTCCAACTCCCAAGACGCAAACTTTCCCCCTTTCCCCATACCCCACACCCCATCCCCAGACGCAAATGCCCCTCCCCTTAACCATTCCCCCCACTAACCTGCAACCCTCATAATACGCAAGCCCTCTCCCTTCCACACACCCCTCCCCCTCAACCCAACCCCCAAGACGCAAATGCCCCCTTCCCCTGCCCCTACCCCCAAGATTCGAATGCCCTCCCTCCTCCTACCCCCAGACGCAAATGCCCCCTTCCCCTCCCCCTACCCCCCAAATTCGAATGCCCCCCTCCCCATCCCTCCCCCCATAGCCCCCCCCCAACTTCCAACCTACAATACTCCCCCCCCTCCCCTCCCCCCCCTCCTCTCCTCCTCCTCCACCTCGAATCCACTCACAGCAAAAGTTGTCCCATCCGAAGACGCGGCCGAGTTTTAATGAGTTGCAATAAAGAGTTGCAAATTCAACTTATCTTTCAACTTCCTCCTCCTCCGCTCCGGCCCGGTGCGACGAGGCGACAATTTCTTTGCGAATTTGGCCGAGGGTTGTCTTTGTTGTTACTACTGCTGCTGCTGCTGCTGCTGTTGTTATTGATGCTGCTGCTGCTGCTGCTGCTGCTGCTGCTGCTGCTGCTGCTGCTGCTGTTGTTGTTGTTGTTGTTTCCTTGTTGGACCGGTGATGGAGTTTTGTTGCTTTTTGTTTGTTTGCTTTTGGTGATTTTTTTTTTGTGGTGGGGTGGTACTAAAACTTGCGTTTCTTATCACTTGTTACTCTTTATGTTTACTTATTTTCATTTTTCTCGTTTTTCTTCTCCGGTTTCATTCATCACGTTTTTTCTCCACAGTCCACAAAATCCCGTCCGATATGATCTCCATCATCATCAACACCACACTCATCATCACTGCCCTCACTATAACCACACTTCAAACCACCGCCATAAACTACACACGCCAATCACCAATTTCAACAGCGCATGGCCAATTTCAAGAACACCATTACCATAAATCATACACAACAATTACCACTCCAATAACACAGGATTTATTTCAAATACACATTTTTTAAAAACTTTATCATCATCATCATCATCACAAAAACACACGAATATCTCACCACCACTCATCACTATGACCACACACCACCACCCAAAGCATGTCAACCCCCCCCCGAGGACAAATGCTGTATCCCGCAGTAGCAATATTGCAACACCACCTTGCAACACGGGTCCATTGGCCGACTGACTGCTAACTCTGTGCAACTTACCTGGAAGGGAAAGAAAATTAGCGTGAGTTATTCAATGCACTGCAGGAGGTCGAAGAGAAATTTAATCATTCATTCTGATGAGAGAGTAATATATAGTATCCTTATATATATATGCGTGTGCGAATATGTGCGTGCGTGTGAATTATATGTCTATTTATTTTTCTGTCTTGAATAATGTTAATGATATGACTAACCATAATAAGTAAAAAACACCAGAGGTAATGAAAGCTGTGCTGAAAACAATTATAGTAATAATAATGATAATAACTAAAGGAGCAAGGACCAACAACAACAATAATATCAATGGTTAATACATGATTACATGAATAATGAAGCTAACTACGATAATCATAATATAATTAACAATAATAATAATAATAATAATATTATTATTATTATTAATATATCTATCATCATAACATCAAATCGTCATCATCATCTTTATCATTATTTATGTTATAAATAACATGAATAATAATAATAATAATAATAATAATAATAATAATAATAATAATAATAATAACATGAATAATAATTAACAACATGAATAATAATAGCAATAATAATAATATCAATAACAATAACAGTAATAACCAAGGAGACAACAAAAACAACAACAACAACAATCCCGACACCAATAACAACAAAAACAACCCCCTCAATAAAGCTACTTCCCCCCTTCTACCCCCAGTCCCCTTAACCCTTTCCCCCAACTTTATAAATAACGATATATTCACTTTTTTCCACGAACAGCGTGTGTGAACATCATCACACGTTCTTCCAGGCGTGAACACGTGCTCTGGATAATACGCACGCACGAGGAGGGGGAGAAGGAGGAGAAGGGAGGAGGGGGAGAAGGGAGGAGGAGGGAGGAGGGAGGAGAAGGGAGGAGGGAGGAGGAGGGAGGAGATGGGAGGAGGGGGGAGGAGAAGGGAGAAGGGGGGAGGAGGAGGGAGAAGGAATGGGAGGGAAGGGAGGAGAAGGGAGGAAGGAGGAGAAGAGAGGAGGGGGGAAGGGGGAAGGGGGAAAGGGTGATTATAGTCTCATTTGCATGATCCTGAAGTCAAGTCACGGGAACTATTTCGTTGTAGAGAGGCTTACGTCATTCGGTGTCACGAAGGCGGCGGGTCGACTCTCGTCTGAATGGTGCTGGTGTTGTTCTATTTTTATTACTAACTGTTGTTGTTGTTATTGCTACTACTGTGCATTGTTATTGCTGCTGCTCTTGTTTATCTTTCTCCTTTTTTCTCGTTATCATCTATTCTTTTCTTATTCTGTGCCCTCTCCCTCCCTCTCCCTCTCCCTACCTCCTCCCTCTCCTCTCCTCCTCCCCCCCTCTCTCTCTCTCTCTCTCTCTCTCTCTCTCTCTCTCTCTCTCTCTCTTCTCTCTCTCTCTCTCTCTCTCTCTCTCTCTCTCTCTCTTCTCTCTCTCTCTCTCCTCCCCCACCTCTCTCTCTCCTCCCCTCCCCTCTCCCTCCCTCCCCCTCCCCGCCCTCATTCTTCGAACATGCATTAACATTGAGCAACAAGAGCATTGCATAACCTCCCATGCATAGTCTGTCTCCCTCCCGCCAATCTCCTCATCTAGCCCGCCTCTTATCACCACATTCCTCTCCCTTCCATTCTCTTGTCTCGCCTCCATATCCCCCTATCCCCTCTCTTCTTGTCTCTCCTCCACCCCACCCCCTGCACCGTCTCTCACTTGTCTCACCTCTATCCCCCTTCCTCTATCTCTCTTGTTTCACCTCCATCCCCCTCTCTCTCTTGTCTCACCTCCACCCATTCCTTTCCCTCTCTCTCTCTTGTCTCATCTCCATCCCCTCCCCTTCCCTCTCTTGTTTCACTCACCCCCACTCCCTGCCCGTCTCTCTCTTGTCTCACACCCACCCCACCCCCTGCCCCGTCTCTCTCTTGTCTCACCTCCACCCCTCCCCCTCTCTCTCTTGTCTCACTTCCACCCCACCCCGACCCCTCCTCTCATACAGCCGGTAGCTCTGATCATGCAAGCACTTTCATCACGCAAGTCACGGCAGGCAGGCAGGCAGGCAGGTCCAGACCCCAGGCGCTGCCACCTTGCATCAGATCGCCTCACAGGCATCGCTGCAGGCACGGTGCCACGGCCTTGGCACTTTAAAAGGCGCGCTGCTTGCTCGATGATGTCTGCTCCAGGTGATCGCCCGTGCGTAACACGTTCCGAACATGTCGATGGCCATACTGATAAGGTTGATGCTTATTTGTTGCGGCAGTAATAGTAAGGAATTGTAACATGACATTAGTAATAGCATTGATACTACTACTACTACTACTACTAATAATAATAATAACAGTAATAGTAATAATAATATCAATATCTTTCTTTCTTACTCTCCCTCTTTCTCCTCCCTGTCCTCCTCCGTCTCTCTCAAAGCAAAAACGCCACGACTCGACACATACAAATCTCTGGGCTGTCCTCGACTTCACCTTCTTCTTCTTCTTCTCCTTACCTCTTCCAATACATTTAAGAATAATTTCTTATATATACACATAAATACATATATCCATACGTTACACACACACACACACACACACACACACACACACACACACACACACACACACACACACACACACAAACGCAGGCACACACACACACGTACGCACATACATATG
>NW_020870120.1:90000-107500 GCF_003789085.1 Penaeus vannamei | reverse complement strand
GAGAGAGAGAGAGAGAGAGAGAGAGAGAGAGAGAGAGAGAGAGAGAGAGAGAGAGAGAGAGAGAGAGAGAGAGAGAGAGAGAGAAGAGAGAGAGAGAGAGAGAGAGAGAGAGAGAGAGAGAGAAAGAGAGAGAGAAAGAGAGAGAGAATAGAGAATAGAGAATAGAGAAAGAGAGAGAGAAAGAGAATCAGACAGATTGAGAGAGAACAAGATAAACAGATAGATAAATAGATAGCTAGACCAGATATATATCGAGAGACCAAGTCTAAGCATCATTACAGACATAAGTCCCCGCGCATGTACACAGCTGACCGTATCCGCGTGTATTTCTCCCAACACGAAAACAAAAAAACAACAACCTGATCTCGCTCCCTCTTTCTCTGACGAATTCGCATCGTCAAAGAGCAATCCACCTTTTTATGAAAGAAGACTCTACGTGCCATGCAACTTTCCCTCTCGGACTCTCCATAACCCCCGAATGAACTCGTCATCTCGGACGCCTTTCATACTTTTTTTGTTCGTAAAATAAAATTGAAAAAAAAGATGGAGGGTTTAAGGAAGGAAGGAAGGAAGAGAAAGGGAGGGAGGGAGGGAGGGAGGGAGGAGGGAGGGAGGGAGAGGGAGAGGGAGAGGGAGAGGAGAGGGAGAGGGAGAGGGAGAGGGAGAGGGAGAGGGAGAGAGGGAGAGGGAGGGAGGGAGGGAGGGAGGGAGGGAGGGAGGGAGGGAGAGAGAGAGAGAGAGAGAGAGAGAGAGAGAGAGGAGAGAGAGAGAGAGAGAGAGAGAGAGAGAGAGAGAGAGAGAGAGAGAGAGAGAACAGAGAGAGAGAGAGAGAGAAACATAGAGAGAGAGAGAGAAACATTGAGAGATCGAGTGCAGTGAGAGCATGACTCAGCAGTTTCCCCTTTCCACCACGGCGCCCCCTGTACACCCGAGAAATGAGTCATAAAATACTTTTTTTGGGGTGGGCGGGGCGGAGGGGAAGAGGAGGTTCCTACAACACATAAACCTAGCCGGCACAATCACGTAAACCGCTCTGGCATTTTATTCAACCGGGATATAATACTTTCTGAATTTTCTTTCTTCCTCTATAAATGGATCTAGTTGTCAATGCCCCCCCCCCCCATCGTCCATCTCTTCGCTAAAATTGAAAACAAATAATTGCATAACCTAAAGATAACCAAAAATATATTTCAAAAAGTCCATACATACATGAAAAGACACTTAGACATAAATGCATATGACACTGCACTGAGAGAGAGAGAGAGAGAGAGAGAGAGAGAGAGAGGAGAGAGAGAGAGAGAGAGAGAGAGAGAGAGAGAGAGAGAGAGAGAGAGAGGAGAGAGAGAGAGAGGAGAGAGAGAGAGAGGAAGACAGGAAGAGGGAGAGAAAGAGAAACAGAGAGAGTAACGCATAAAAGAAAGGAACGACAGAAGAGCGAGAGCGAGAGAGAGAGAATGGTTCACATACACAGACCACCGCGCTTTCAACCCTCCATCCCCCCCCCCTTCCCTGCATACACACGAGCGTCTCAATGCACTCTTGCTTGCATCGAGAGCTCTGCAGCCCCCCCTCCCCTCCCCCCACCCCCGGCGGCTCTCCTCCCCTTCCTCGTCTTAACTCAATTTGCCTCAAGAAACCCTAAGATCTCGGATTTTTTCTCTTTTTTGGAAGTGTGTGTGCGGGATATTTGCATTTCTCTTGCTTTTTGGTCCTTTATGTAAGTGGAAGCGGAAATGTATGTATGCATGCGTGTGTGTGTGTGGTGTGTGTGTGTGTGTGTGTGTGGTGTGTTGTGTGTGTGTGTGTGTGTGTGTGTGTGTGTGTGTTGTGTGTGTGTGTGTGTGTGTGTGTGTGTGTGTGTGTGTGTGTGTGTGTGTGTGTGTGTGTGTGTGTGTGTGTGTGTGTGTGTGTGAACGTATGTTATATACATATGTATGTATGCATGTATATGTATGTACGTATGTAATCATGCATAAATATTCATGTATGTATATATATGAATGATCTACGTATGCATGTCTGTTTATATGCACGTATGTGTGTATACTCGAATGTCTACATATAACACAACGGATGTGTCAATAATGTTAATCCATACCTCGTCACATAATCACTTCCAAAACCAACCATGATTAAACACCAATCCATATTTATCTACACGTGTACATATTTGTGCGCACATGATCTATCTGCACAGCCTTCACATGAACCTCATCAATGAATATCTTAATCGTTACTACCGATTTATCATCGTATTTTCCACGATATAAATATTTCTTTAGAATTTTTTTTTATCAATACCATTATACAACTACCACCACTATTATAACAACTACTGCTTTTATTTCTACTACTACTACTATTACTACTACTACTACTACTACTACTACTACTACTACTACTACTACTACTACTACAACAACTACTACTACAAGTGGTGCTATCACTACTACTACTATAACTGCTGCTATTACTACGATAAGTAAAAGATTATTACAGCTATTACTACGAATAATAATAACGTTACTTTTCTAACATTCTTACTGCTACCACTATAACTACAACAACAGCAGCAGCAGCAGTAGCAGTAGCAACAACAACAACAACAACAACTACTACTACTACTACTACTACTGCTACAATCAATGCAACTTTTTTATTATATTAAAACGCGGACAATCTGAGTCGCCCCAGGGGTTTAGGCCTACTTATGTTGCATATACATTGTTTGCGAACTTTAATTTTGTTCTTTAATTCTTCATTTTGTTTTCGAAGTATACGGCAATCGAGAATATTATCAACAACTAATGAGAACAATAACAATAATAATAATGATAATAAATAATAATAATAATTATAATAATAATAATAATAATTATTATTATTATAATAATAACAATAATGATAATGATAGTAATAATAATAATAATAATAATAATAATAATAATAATAATAACAATAATAATAATGATAACTACAGTAATAATAATAATGACACATAATAACAATAACAATATAATAACAATAATAACAACAACAATAATAATAATATAATATCAACAAAAACAATAACAATAATCATCATCAAAACAATATTGGTAACAACTATCATGATTATGAAAATAACATAAATATCAACAAGAATAAAAGAAATAAAAAGAAACAAAGAAGAGAAAAAAAACATTACACACACAATTTTAATTTCTTTACCATCATCATCATTACCCACGCTATCAACATACCATTTCCTACTTAACATTACTGCCCAAAAATGAAAAGACACGAACGGAAATTCTCGCTTTAGAATATTTTAACAAACACTAAGAAACCCGTTCTGACTGGAATGAACAGGACTGAACATTCCATCTGTTATTCTAATGAACACGAGTTCTCTATCTCAATTATATATATATATATATATATTTATATATATATATATATATATTATATATATATATATATATGCATACATTGTTTGTTTGTCTATCTCCTGCCTTCTTTTCTCTTTCTCTGTCTCCCCCCTTCTCTCTTCTCTTCTCCTCTCCTCCTCCCTATTCCTCTCTTTTCCCTCCCTCCCCTCCTCCTCCCTCCCTCCCTCCCTCCTCCCTCCCTCCCTCCCTCCCTCCCTCTCCCTACATCGACCTGGAATTGAAACTGGAATGGGAATAGAAACTGGAATGAGAATTGGGAGTACAACCAGCATCGACCGCCATCGACAGAGCGGCCTTGGCACTTGCCGTTATGCATAACCTCGCTCTCTTCTTTCGCACAATCTATCAGCCCGTCTATTGCATAACAAGTGGAGGTGACAGTAACACAAGTTTCTGTTGTAATTATAGCAAATGTAGGCTTAGTTGTTAGGCAGCAGTAACACTTAGAGTACTAGTAGCATTGGTAGTAAAAGACGTAATATTATTATTATCATTATTATTATTATTATTATTAGTAAGTAGTAGTAGTAAGTAGTAGTAGTAGTTGTGATCATTATTGTTACTAATATTACCAATATCATTATTAGCAGTTGTAGTAGTACTGTCGTATTTGCAGCAGCAATGCCAGAAGTAGTAAAAGCAGCAGTAATCGAAGCACCAGGAGCAGCTCGCCTTCCCTCATTAAGGCACCGGGTGCAATACGGCGACGTGCTCGAGGAAACAATCGCAAAATCAAAGCAAAACGCGAAGGGTCAATGACCTCTTTAACATGGAAATAACACTTTCTGTAAGGTATGGTGGACGTATATCAAACACTCACACTCACTCACTCACTCACTCACTCACTCACTCACTCACTCACTCACTCACTCACTCACTCTCTCTCTCTCTCTCTCTCTCTCTCTCTCTCTCTCTCTCTCTCTCTCTCTCTCTCTCTCTCTCTCTCTCTCTCTCTCTCTACCAACGACCTCAACAGCATGGAAATGTAGACAAAAAAACTCGCGAGAAATGTTCCAGTATTTTTCCTTCTTAAAAATCGATTCAAAGGCAAAAGAAAAATGAAAAATGAGAATACATGCAAGCTATAAAATAAATGAATATAAAAAAGTGATAAATGTTAACGGCAGAATAATAAAATCTCAAACAACAAAAACATTCTCTAAAACAACACACCTTGACAACAAACAACATAAAATACAAACAAAATCAAACGAAAAAGCACAATAAAAAAAAAAACTAAAAAAAACGTAAGAAACAGCAAGTTCGCCTGTCCTTGTGTGAACGTTCTCGAGAACAATAGAAACTTCTGGAAGCACTCACTTTCATGTTGAGCTTTCAGGTATGCAAGGCCTCTCGCTCAAGACATGGTCCGTGCGTGCGTGCGTGTGTGTGTAAGAGAGTGAGTGAGTGCTTTATCCGTACAGCCGATCTGGTGGTTAGTTTGACCGGCCGCTGATCGTTTACGGCCGTGATTGATTGGCTCGTTGATTGAATTAATCAACCGGATAGTGCGCGTATTCAATGGACAAAATTCCCGATCCGTGTCTACGTGCTCTTCTTGCTTTCTTTCTTTCTTACTGTGGACCACGGTTTTCTTTGATATTGTAAAACCTGAGGACACACTTTCATTTGGACAGTTTTACAAGATTTACTACCCTACCCCCCTTTTTCTTGTATGTATATCTGTATGTGTATGTGTGTATATATGTATGTATATGTATATACATAAATATATAAATGAATATATATGCATATATACATATGTATAGACTGTGTGTGTGTGTGTTGTGTGTGTGTGTGTGTGTGTATGTGTGTGTGTGTGTGTGTGTGTGTGTGTGTGTGTGTGTGTGTGTGTTGTGTTTGTGTTGTGTGTGTTGTGTGTGTGTGTGTGTGTGTGTGTGTGTGTGTGTGTGTGTGTGTGTGTTGTTGTACTGTGTGTGTGTGTGTGTGTGTGTGTGTGGTGTGTGTTGTGTGTACGTATGTGTATGTATGTATGTATGTATGTATGTATGTATGTATGTATTAGTATGTATGTATGTATGTATGTATGTATGTATGTATGTTATGTATGTATATATATACATATATAATTATATATATATATATATATATATATATATATATATATATATATATATATATATATATATATTATATATGTATGTATGTATATGAAAATGAAAACAGCCACAATAAGATATGACCCAAAAAACGAACTCCGACCTCATGACGCCACCAAACGCTCCATGGGCAAGTGAGATAGAGAAGACAAAGAAGAATTTCGGATTAAAAACTAAGACGCCACAGCTGCCACGGTGTATGATTTAGCGGCGGAGGGGGAGGGGTTAATGGGAGAGGGAAGGGGAACAGTGGGGGAGAGAGAGAGTGAGAGAGAGAGAGAGAGAGAGAGAGAGAGAGAGAGAGAGGAGAGAGAGAGAGAGAGAGGAGAGAGAAGAGAGAGAGAGAAGAGAGAGAGAGAGAGAGAAATGAGAGAGAGAGAGAGGAGAGAGAAGAGAGAGAGAGAGAGAGAGAGAGAGAGAGAGAGAGAGAGAGAGAGAGAGAGAGAGAGAGAGAGAGAGAGAGAGAGAGAGAGAGAGAGAGAGAGAGAGAGAGACAGACAGACCGGAGAAAACATACAAAACACACACAAAAAAGAAAGAAAGAACCATTTCATTCTACTTTACGCAAAAAACCTTCCAAGCCAGCGAAAGATCAGCTGGAGCGAGCGGGGGGGGGGGGGGGACGGCAGAGCGAATAATAGGATCAAGGAGTAAGTCCTACTCAGGACGGCCAAGGAGCTCGAGGGAAGGGGCGCGCGCTGACGGGCGTGAAAAGGGGAAGGCGAAAGGGTGGGAGGAGAAGGCGAGAGGAAGAAGGGGAGTGGGAGGGGAGGGGAGAAGGAGAGGAGGAAAAGGAGGGGGAAGGAGAGAGAGAAGGAATGGGAGTTAGGAGTGGAGGGGAGAGGTGAGAAGAGAACGGAAAGGAACGGAGAGGAAAGGGAAGGGCGAGGGAAAGGGAATAAAAGGAGGGAAGGAGGAAGAGGGGATAAGACGAAGTAGCGGGAGGGCGAGAAGGGAAGGGAGGGAGAAAACGAGGAAGGGGGAAGGTAAATGGAAAGAGGGAGGGGGAGACAAAGCGAAAGGGGTGGCAAAAAGAGAGAAGGACAGGAGGGAGAAGAAGGAAAGACAAGGGAAGGGAGAGTGAGAGAGGAGAAGAAAAGCAGGAAGAGGAGGGTGGAAGATACGCAGAGAAGGAAAGACACCGAAAAGGAATAAGCTTTACTTTTCCAAGGTCTTCAATTCTCTCATTCTTTTATTTTCTCTATTCTCTCTCTCTCTCACTCACTCTCTATTCTTCCCTCCTTTTCTCCATCACCTCTTTCTCTTTCTCTCTCACACTCTTTCTCCTTCCCTCCTTTCCTCCATCCCCTTCTTTCCCTCTCTCACTCTTCCTTCCCCCCTCCCTTACCCTCCCTTCCTTCCTTCCTTCCCTTTCCCTCCCTCCCTATCTCTCCCTTCCTTCCTTCCATTCCCTCCCTCCTTTTCCTCTCTCCCTCCCTCCCTCCCTTTCCCTCTCCCTCCCTCCCTCCCTCGCTCCCTATGACCACTCGCGCGCTTCGCTCCCTGGCCCCACGTGCTCCCTGATGGAGCTTCCGGCCCCGCCTCGATATCAAAGCCCAATAACAGGAGTAATGATTCCGACGACCTTCTCTCCCTCCTCTTACACCTCTTTCTTCTTCTCCTCCATCTTCTTCTTCTTCTTCTTCTTCTTCTTCTTCTTCTTCTTCTTCTCTTCTTCTTCTTCTTCTTCTTCTTCTTCTTCTTCTTCTTCTTCTTCTTCTTCTTCTTCTTCTTCTTCTTCTTCTTCTTCTTCTCTTCTTCTTTTCTTCTTCTTCTTCTTCCTCTCCTCCTTTCTTCTCTTTCTTCTCTTCTCTGTCTTTTCATGTTTTACTTGTCTTCTATATTTTTCTCAAATCTTATTTTTTCCCTCTTCTTTCTTCCCTACCTCTTTCATCTCCTCTTTCTCTCTTGCTTTAACTTTTTTTCTCTATCTCCTCCCTATCCTTCTTTTTCCTTCTCATACTCATCCTTCCTTTATTTTCTCTCCTCCTACATCTCCTCCCAATCATTCACCTTCTCTTTCTACTCCTCTCTTCTTCAAATTCATCTCATCCTCCTTCTTCCTTTTTATACTTGTGTCCGTCCTTCTCCTCCTCCCTCCTCCTGCTCCTCCTCCTCCTCCTTCGCCACGAGTCAATAGTTCCGCTCAACGCGTCCCCCTCCCCCCCTCCCTTAGTGCCATCACACCGCCGCAGGGAAGGAAGTGTGCCATCCACCCCGAATCAAATACACCGCCCCCCTCTCTGTCTCTCTCTCTCTCTCTCTCTCTCTCTCTCTCTCTCTCTCTCTCTCTCTCTCTCTCTCTCTCTCTCTTCTCTCTCTCTCTCTCTCTCTATATATATATATATATATATATATATATATATATATATATTTCTTCCTCTTTCGCTTTATCTCTCTCTCTCTCTAATAATAACAATAATAATAATGATAATGATAATAATAATTATCATCATTATCATAACAAGAATAGTAATATCATCATCATCATAATTAAAAATAACACGTGATGGTGGTAATAATAATATAATAATAATAATAATAATAATAATAATAATAATAATAATAATAATAATAATAATAATAATAATAATAATAATAATAATAATAATAATAATAATAATAATAATAATAATAATAATAATAATAATGCTGATGATAATAATAACAATAACAATAACAACAACAATAATAATAATATCATCAAAAGCAGTAGTAACAATGATAAAGATGGCGGGGATGATGATGATAAAAATAGCAATAATAATAACAACAATACTAATAACAAAATAATGACAATAGCAATGATGTTATGATAATTATGATGGTAATAGTAATAACAATAATAATAATAATAATAATAATAATAATAATAATAATAATAATAATAATAATAATAATAATAATAACAATAATAATAATAATAATAAATAATAATAACAATAATAATAATAATGATAATAATAATAATATAATAACAATAACAATAATAACAATAATAATAATAATAATGATAATAATAATAATAATAAAATAATAACAATAATAATAATAATAACAATAACAATAATAATAATAAAAAATCACAATAATAATAACTAACTAGGACAGTCCTAGGAACTGCTATAATAAGCCCAACAGACACTAACGATACGATGATGATAACAATATCAAAATCATCTCAAAAACAAACACAAACAAAAAGAATAACAAAAATAGGAAAAAACAGAAAAAAAACAAACCAATGATAATAGCACCATAATAGTAATAATAATAGCAAAACAAAAGCAAAAACAAAAGAAATCAACCCAACAGTTAATAATACAAAAAAAAGCAAATACCAAAACAAAAATACAACAAAATCAATAATAACAGTAGCAAAATAATACCAATGCTAATTCTAATACTAATGACAATAACAATAACAATAACAATAACAATAACAATAATAATAATAATAATAATAATAATAATAATAATAATAATAAAATAGTATAATAACAATAGCAAAAAAATAATAACCACACACCATTAGAATTTTCAAAGGCTCCCTTCAGAGCACCTGCGAGGAGGACCGCGAGGTGATGAATTACACCACACGAAACATATATTAAGTGTTGCACTCGCCTGCACTGCGGCAAGGAGCGCTTCTGGCATAATGGTTAACTCGAGGCATTTCAAAACGTCGGGTGAAATTAAGCTAGGCCTACATGATAGAGGTAGATGTAGGCCTATATTTTGTGTGAATTTGGTTAACGGCGGTTCGTCGTTGCTCCGGCATGATGCGTTACTGAGATGGAACTCCCGGTCACTCACACGACTTCTTTCTTTCTTTTTTTCTCTCTCTCACGCTCTCTCTCACACACACACACACACACACACACACACACACACACACACACACACACACAACACACACACACAGGCACACACGCTGAGCCGGCCTAGACTCCACCTGCATTCCCCACACACGCCCGCGCACACCACCTGGCCTTGGGATTGCGTCATTGTTTTCCGCCGATGAGAAAACCGCTCCAAAACAAGGCGGTTTCTAATTGCCTCCAGAATGGGTGGGTGGGGTGGGGTGGGGATGAGGAGGGGGATTGTGGTGGTAAGTGACGGGGGGAGGGCTAGGGGATGGGGAGGGAGGAGGGAGGAGGATGTGCGGGAACTGGAAGTGTGTGGTTGACATGTTTCTCTCTATTATAAACATGCATCCATAAAAATGATGTATGTATACATACATAAGGTGTGTGAGCGAGCGAGCGAGCGAATGAGCGTGAGTGTGAGTGAGTGTGAGTGAGTGAGTGAGCGTGAGTGAGTGAGTGAGTGAGTGTGAGTGTGAGTGAGTGTGAGTGAGTGAGTGAGTGAGTGAGTGAGTGAGTGAGTGAATGAGCGAGTGAGTGAGTGAGTGAGTTGAGTGAGTGAGTGAGTGAGTGAGTGAGTGAGTGAGTGTGTGAGTGAGTGAGTGAGTGAGTGAGTGAGTGAGTGAGTGAGTGAGTGCGTGTACGTGCGTAAACAGATCAATAAACATATCGACAGACAGACAGACAGACAGAGGTAAATGCAAGCACACAGACGTAGCTCCCCCTGTTTCCCCGCGCACGAGGCGAGGCCCGGGGAGAGTCGCCGCCCAAAACACGCCCAGCAGGAACCGGCGCGGGACGTGACCGATCTCTCAAGTGAAGCATAAACCGGTGTGCGCGTGAGTTACACACACCTCTCTCCCGTGTACGTACGAACGGATGAATGAGCATAATTTACGTCACGTCAATTAAAAATTAATAATTTTCACCATACGGATGAGATAATCACCACTTTCTTCTCTCGCCGCAACGCTCTAAATATAAATACAAATTCCGGTACTTAAAAAAAAGTAATGAATAAGTAAATAAATAAATAAATATTCCTAAACATATTATTCTGTTAATAGCATAATTCTATTGCAATTCGGAGCACTTTCGCAACATCAATTGCAATCCTACTGCCATCCTCTTTAGGGTGTAATCGAAGATGGTCTCAAACCGTCATATCTCGTTTTATAATATTTTTTTTTTTATTTGCAGATGCGAGTCAATTACAATCGAATCAAAGGAATGGTGACTGATGGTGATGATGGTGATGGTACTGATGATGATGATGATGGTGATGACGACGGTTATGATGATGGTGGTATTGAGGATTAATAGAAGGAGAAGGAGAAAAAGAAGAAATAGGAAAAGTAAAAAGAGGAAGGTGTACGGACACGTGGCAAATAGTGACGGCAAAGAAAGAAAGAAAAAAAAAAAAAGTTCAGGCTAACAATGGTAACCGACAAGAGGAAGGTGATGAAGGTGTAATGACAGCGGGAACCTGAAACGAGCGGCGTCCACCTGAATTCGACGTTTATGAAGCGACCGCACCGCCGCCCGCCGCCGCAAGCCCTCCTCTCTCTTCTCTCTTTTTCTCCTCTCTTACTTTCCCCCGTCCTGATATCTGCAGCCCTCTCTTTCTGTCTTCATGGTCTTCTTCTTCTTACTACTACTACTCCTCCTTCCCCACCCACTCCTCCTCCTACCCCTTACCCTCTCTCCCCCTTCTTCTTCTTTTTTCCTCCTCCCTCCTTTTCCCTCCTCCCTCCTACCCTCTCCTCCTCCTCCTCCTCCCCCCTCACTTCCTCCTCCTTCTCCTCTCCTCCCCTCCTACCCCTCCCCCCTCTACCTCCCTCCCCTCCTCCTTCCTACCCCTCCTCCCTCTACCCTCCCTCCCCTCCTCCTTCCTACCCTCCTCCCCCTCCTCCTTCCTACCCTCCCTCCCTCCTACCTCCCTCCCCCTCCTCCTTCCTACCCTCCTTCCCTCCCTCCTACCCCTCCCTCCCTCCCGTCCCCCTCCTTTTCCTCCCCTCCTCCCTGCTACCACCTCCTTCCTCCTACCCCTCCTTCCCTCCTTCCCTCCTTCCTTCCCTCCTTCCTCCTCCCCCCTCCTTCCTTCCTCCGCCCTCCTTTCCCTCCACCGAAAAGCGAGCGGGCGTCGAGAGCCTCCGTCACGACAGGCAGATCCGGAATGAGGGATTAATGCGTGAATAATTAATTGCGTCGAGATGATGGGGGAAGTTGGGTAAAGTGGGAGGGAGGGAGGGAGGGAGGGAGGGAGGGAGGGAGGGAGGGAGGGAGGGTGGGAGGGAAGGAAAAGAGAGAAAGACGGAGGGAGAGAGGGAAAAAAGGGAGAGACTGTGGGGGAGGGAGGCAGGGAAGGAAAAAAGGAAAGACGGTAAGAGGGAGGGAGGGAGGCAGGGAGGGAAAAAGGAAATTGGGGAGCGAGAGAGAGAGAGAGAGAGAGAGAGAGAGAGAGAGAGAGAGAGAGAGAGAGAGAGAGAGAGAGAGAGAGAGAGAGAGAGAGAGAGAGAGAGAGAGAGAGAGAGAGAGAGAGATGAAAGAGAAATGAAAGAGAAATGAGAGAAAAAAAAGGAGACAGAAAAACCAAGCAAGGAAGCAAAAACGAAAGAGATGTCGCATGCGTAATTCAACCCGACATGGGTACACGGAGAGAGAAATGAGCGAGTCCAAAGCAAGGGAAAAGTGAAAGCCCTAATTATGGATTTCTCTTTAACAATCTTCACCTGTCGCTCTTACTATCACTGTCACTATTCTTCTGTCGCATTTGCTGTCACTGTCACTATTCTTCTGTCGCATTTGCTGTCACTGTCACTAACTGCTATCGCATTTGCCACTGTCACTATTCTTCTGTCGCCTTTGCTGTCACTGTCATTATTCTTCTGTCGCATTTGCTGTCACTGTCACTATTCTTCTGTCGCATTTGCTGTCACTGTCACTATTCTTCTGTCGCATTTGCTGTCACTGTCACTATTCTTCTGTCGCATTTGCTGTCACTGTCATGTCGCATTTGCTGTCACTGTCATTATTCTTCTGTCGCATTTGCTGTCACTGTCATTATTCTTCTGTCGCATTTGCTGTCACTGTCACTATTCTTCTTCGCATTTGCTGTCACTGTCACTATTCTTCTGTCGCATTTGCTGTCACTGTCACTATTCTTCTGTCGCATTTGCTGTCACTGCCACTATTCTTCTGTCGCATTTGCTGTCACTGCTGTCGCATTTGCTGTCACTGTCACTATTCTTCTGTCGCATTTGCTGTCACTGTCTTCTGTCGCATTTGTCACTCACTATTCTTCTGTCGCATTTGCTGTCACTGTCACTATTCTTCTTCGCATTTGCTGTCACTGTCACTATTCTTCTGTCGCATTTGCTGTCACTGTCATTATTCTTCTGTCGCATTTGCTGTCACTGTCATTATTCTTCTGTCGCATTTGCTGTCACTGTCACTATTCTTCTTTCGCATTTGCTGTCACTGTCACTATTCTTCTTTCGCATTTGCTGTCACTGCCACTATTCTTCTGTCGCATTTGCTGTCACTGTCACTATTCTTCTGTCGCATTTGCTGTCTGTCTGTCATTTGCTGTCACTGTCACTATTCTTCTGTCGCATTTGCTGTCACTGTCACTATTCTGTCGCATTTGCTGTCATTCTTCTGTCGCATTTGCTGTCACTGTCATTCTTCTGTCGCATTTGTGTCACTGCTATTCTTCTGCTGTCACTGTCACTATTCTTCTGTCGCATTTGCTGTCACTGTCATTACTGTCTGCTGTCGTCTTTCTGTCGCATTTGCTGTCACTGTCATTCCTTCTGTCGCATTTTGCTGTCACTGTCATATCTTCTGTCGCATTTGCTGTCACTGTCATTATTCTTCTGTCGCATTTGCTGTCACTGTCACTATTCTTCTGTCGCATTTGCTGTCACTGTCACTATTCTTCTGTCGCATTTGCTGTCACTGTCACTATTCTTCTGTCGCATTTGCTGTCACTGTCATCTTCTGTCGCATTTGCTGTCACTGTCACTATTCTTTCTGTCGCATTTGCTGTCACTGTCACTATTCTTCTGTCGCATTTGCTGTCACTGTCACTATTCTTCTGTCGCATTTGCTGCTGTCGCACTGTCACTATTCTTCTGTCGCATTTGCTGTCACTGTCATTATCTTCTGTCGCATTGCTGTCACTGTCACTATTCTTCTGTCGCATTTGCTGTCACTGTCACTATTCTTCTGTCGCATTTGCTGTCACTGTCACTATTCTTCTGTCGCATTTGCTGTCACTGCTGTCGCACTGTCACTGTCACTATTCTTCTGTCGCATTTGCTGTCACTGCTGTCGCATGTCACTGCTGTCTGCTGTCACGTCACTATTCTTCTGTCGCATTTGCTGTCATGTCGCATTTGCTGTCACTGTCATTCTTCTGTCGCATTTGCTGTCACTGTCATTATTCTTCTGTCGCATTTGCTGTCACTGTCTTATTCTTCTGTCGCATTTGCTGTCACTGTCACTATTCTTCTGTCGCATTTTGCTGTCACTGTCATATGCTGTCGCATTTGCTCACTGTCATTATTCTTCTGTCGCATTTGCTGTCACTGTCTTCTGTCGCATTTGCTGTCACTGTCACTATTCTTCTGTCGCATTTGCTGTCACTGTCATTCTTCTGTCGCTTGCTGTCACTGCTCGGCTGTCACTGTCACTAATTCTGTCACTGGTCATTTGCTGTCATCATTATTCTTCTGTCGCATTTGCTGTCACTGTCACTATTCTTCTGTCGCATTTGCTGTCACTGTCACTAATTCTGTCGCATTTGCTGTCACTGTCACTATTCTTCTGTCGCATTTGCTGTCACTGTCACTATTCTTCTGTCGCATTTGCTGTCACTGTTATTCTTCTGTCGCATTTGCTGTCACTGTCATTATTCTTCTGTCGCATTTGCTGTCACTGTCACTATTCTTCTGTCGCATTTTCTGTCACTGTCACTTATTCTTCTGTCGCATTTGCTGTCACTGTCACTATTCTTCTGTCGCATTTGCTGTCACTGTCATTATTCTTCTGTCGCATTTGCTGTCACTGTCATTATTCTTCTGTCGCATTTGCTGTCACTGTCACTATTCTTTCTGTCGCATTTTGCTGTCACTGTCATATATTCTTCTGTCGCATTTGCTGTCACTATTCTTCTGTCGCACTGTCACTGTCATATTCTTCTGTCGCATTTGCTGTCACTGTCCATGTCACTGTTATTCTTCTGTCGCATTGCTGTCACTGTCATTATTCTTCTGTCGCATTTGCTGTCACTGTCACTACTGTCGCATTTGCTGTCACTGTCACTATTCTTCTGTCGCATTTGCTGTCACTGTCATTATTTCTTCTGTCGCATTTGCTGTGTCACTGTCATTATTCTTCTGTCGCATTTGCTGTCACTGTCACTATCCTTCTGTCGCATTTGCTGTCACTGTCATTATTCTTCTGTCGCATTTGCTGTCACTGTCATTATTCTTCTGTCGCATTTGCTGTCACTGTCATTATTCTTCTGTCGCATTTGCTGTCACTGTCACTATTCTTCTGTCGCATTTGCTGTCACTGTCATTATTCTTCTGTCGCATTTGCTGTCACTGTCACTATTCTTCTGTCGCATTTGCTGTCACTGTCTTCTGTCGCATTTGTCACTGTATTCTTCTGTCGCATTTGCTGTCACTGTCATTATTCTTCTGTCGCATTTGCTGTCACTGTCACTATTCTTCTGTCGCATTTGCTGTCACTGTCACAATTCTTCTGTCGCTTTTACTTTCCTTTTCATCTCCTAAATATATCCCTTTTCAGTTCAATTATTACAATTTTCTTCACATCTCTTATCTCCCAAATATCTCTTTCCATTCTTAATTATCATAATCATCACCATTTCAATTATAAAAGCCATTCTCTTATCCTTCATCATCTAGCTTTTTGACTTTTCACTGTCATATCAAATATCTCTCCTCATTACTTTCATCATCGTCATCACCTTCATCACACTCACTTTCATTATCGCCATCATCATCATTATCCATTTCATCTTCACTACCCTCATTATCCTTTTAATCATCACCATCATCATCATTATCCTTTTCATCTTCACCATCATCATCATAATTATCTTCTTCATTGCCATCATCATCATCATCACCAACACCATCACCATCTCATCATTAACAGTATTACCTTCACTATCATCATCACCACCACCACCACCACCACCATCATCTTCATTACATCATCATCATCATCACCCCCTCCCCGCTTCGTTTTCTCTACCAGTTGCATTATCGTTCCTTTTCCTTCGTCCCTTTCCTTTCTCTTCTTCTTTTGCTCATACCTCGTTATCCACCGCTTCCAATTCCTCTTTCGTTACCTTAATTGAGTTGTCGTCTATTCCCTCTCCGTTAAAATTTTTTTTTATCATTTCTCACTTCTTTCCTTTCTTTCGTCTTTGGCTATTATCGTCTTTTTCCTCCTATTCCTCGGTTATCGTGGCTTCTTATACATCCTCTTCTTTTCTTTCTATTCATAAATGTCTACTTTCTCCAGTAATTTCTTCCTCATTCTGATTATCATCTTCCTCTTTCTCTTGCAGTTCATCTCCTTATCATTATTCTTCGTATTCTTCTTTCCCAACTTCCCACCTTCCTCCCATCTCTTGATCTCCCTCCCCACCTCCTTCCCTCCCTCCCCAACCTCCCCATCCCGCTCCTCCACCTCTTCCCCCCCATCCCCTCTCCTTCTCCTTCTACCCCCTCCATCCCTTCCCCCCATCCCCTCGCCTTCTCCTTCCTCCCCTCCATCCCTTCCCCCATCCCCTCTCCTTCTCCTCTACCCCCTCCATCCCTTCCCCCATCCCCTCGCCTCCTCCTTCCTCCTTCCTCCACCCCTTCCCCATCCCCTCGCCTTCTCCTTCCTCCCCCTCCTCCCTCCCCTCCACCCCGTCCCCTTCCCCTCTCCCTATCCTCCCTCCTCCTCCCCTCCCCCATCCCCTCTCCTTACCCCTCCCCCTCCCCCCTCCATCCCCTCTCCTTCTCCTCCCTCTCCTCCCCCCTCCCCCCCCTCCCCCCATCCCCTCTCCTTACCCCCCCTCCCCCTCCCGCCGGCGCATCCTCCGCCGATTACGTATTCCGCCAAGGACCTCCGAGCGGCCGTGAAGGGACGTGGCAGCCGCTGGAGCGTGTAAGTGCGAAATTCACATTGGTATAAAACGCCATTTTCCACCTTCGTGACTCTCTTTATATACAACTGTCACGCCGGCCCGCTCGTGTGTTTATATATCTCTTCCACTTTTTTTTCTTCTTTTTTTTAAACATCAAAGCAAATTCTCGAAAATGATTTTGAAAAAAAAAAAAAACGATCTTTCCACAAACAATTCAGAGAAATTTATTTTTAAAAACAACATCCGTACAGACCTTCATTATCCCCAATCATTATCCTGAGATTAATTACACTCTTCGTTAAATAAAAATGAGGCGAAAAAAAACTTTTTCAAAAAATATTAAATTCCTTTTTTCCCTTTATAACCCGGATGTTCGTTTAATCGCAAAGGACAAATTCTATTTTTTGGGGGGAAGAGAAAGGGAGAAGGAAAAAACCGTGGGAGGGACGAAGGAAGAAAGAGGGAAGAGGAGAGAGGTGGAAGGGAGGAGAAAGAAAGGAGAGAATGAGGAGAAAGGAACAAGGAGGGAAATAAGGAGAAACATACATACACACGTGTACATACATATAGATAGACAAATACAGATAAAGAGATAGATAGATAGATAGATAGAGAGAGAGAGAGAGAGAGAATGGAGGGGGCTAACAAGGAAGGGAGAGAAAGTGAGAGGTTGGGAAAATGGGGAGAAAGGGAGGTAGAGATAGAGTGAGTGTGGGAAGATGTGAGGGATGGCAGGAAGGGAATGATGGAGCGATAGAAAGAGAAAGCTAGAGAAAAAGAGAGGGAAAGGGAAAGAGAAAGAGAGTAGGCAGGCAAGCGATAATGAGAACGAAAAACAGAAGAGAAAGAGAGATAATTCGCAGGGAGAAAGAGAGATAAGGCGAAGGAAGAAAGAAAGAAAGAAAG
>NW_020870120.1:77500-85000 GCF_003789085.1 Penaeus vannamei | reverse complement strand
GAGAGAGAGAGAGAGAGAGAGAGAGAGAGAGAGAGAGAGAGAGAGAGAGAGAGAGAGAGAGAGAGAGAGAGAGAGAGAGAGAGAGAGAGAGAGAGAGAGAGAGAGAGAGAGAGAGAGAGACTCAAACTCCGACATGAAAAATGAACCTCCTTCCATACCCCCACCCCTTACCCCCAAAAAAAAAAAAAAAACACACAACACACACAACCGACATTTCCCCTTCAACACACATAATTTCCTGAAAGGTTTTGAAGGTCAAGGTCAGCCGGCGAATCAAGGCGATGACGTCACCAAGAAAAAGAAACACTGCTCTTTTCACTCTCTCTCTCTCTCTCTCTCTCTCTCTCTCTCTCTCTCTCTCTCTCTTCTCTCTCTCTCTCTCTCTCTCTCATTCTTCCGGTGTTCTTTGTAAGCTGTGTCGGCGATATCACGAGGAAACGACGATTCTTTTCCGATGCGGGGGGGGGGGGGTTGGAGGGAGGGAGTGAGGGAGAAAGTAAGGAAAGGAAAGAAGGGAGGGAGGAGAAAAAAAGGGAGGGATGGAAGAGGGAAGGAGGAGGAGAAAGAAAGGAAGGAAGGAAGGTGGAAGGGAGGGAGGGAAGGGGAAAGGGAGGAGAGAGTAACAGAAGAAGGTAAGGTGGAAGGGCAGACGGGATGGATATGGGGGAGGAAGCAAGCAAACAAGCAAGGAAGTAGAGAGAGTGAGAGTAAACTGAGGTAAAGAGCGAGGGAAGAAAGAGGGAGGGAAGGAGGCAAGAGAGAGAGAGAAGAGAGAGAGAGAGAGAGAGAGAGAGAGAGAGAGAGAGAGAGAGAGAGAGAGAGAGAGAGAGAGAGAGAGAGAGAGAGAGAGAAGAGAGAGAAGAGAGAGAAGAGAGAGGAGAGAGAGAGAGAGAGAGAGAGAGAGAGAGAGAGAGAGAGAGAGAGAGAGAGAGAGAGAGAGAGAGAGAGAGAGAGAGAGAAAAGAATGAATATCTGGATGAATGAATGAAAAAAGGAAGGATGGGAAGAAGGAAGAGAGGAAGAAGGGGAGGTCAGGTGGGGAGGGAGGAGCGGGTGGGCGCAGGAGGGCGGACGGGACCCCTGGACCACCCCCACCCACCCCCCCGTTTCGCACCAGATGGACGGGGCGAAGCCGGCGGAAAACTTTCGGGGATTGGGTGCAGGAGAAGGAGAAAAAACGATAAAATTGAGAAGAGAAAAAAAAGAAAAAAAAAGAAAGACAGTGACACTGAATGGAATGTGAATAAACCCAAACACACGAAAACGAACATGCAGGAATAGTCTTCACTGCAGAAAACAGTCATGAATGATATATCAATTCTTAACCATACCCTCTTCTACATACAAATGCACACACACGCAAATATACGAAACATCACGCCCTCTCTTGCACTCACACACACACACACACCAAAAAAAAAAAAACACAAACACACACACCACACACACACACAAAAAAAAAACACAACACCACACACACACACACACACACACACACACAAACACACACACAACACACACACAACACACACAGACACACACACAGACACACACACAGACACACACACACACCTCACCCCTTAATCCCTTACATAAAGTCGTCAAACGAAACGCGATCGCATTCAAGAGTCGTACAAGAGGAATCGTCGCGTCGTGACCGTAAGAAAACGAGAAAAAAGAGCAAAAAAAAAAACGAAAAAAAGAAGATATAAAAGGAGAAGAGAAAAATGAGAAACGGGAGAGCAAAAACGAGAATAAGGAGAGAGAAAATTGAGAATAAGGAGAGAGAAAAACGAGAATAGGAGAGAGAAAAACGAGAATAAGAGAGAAAAACGAGAAAAGGGAGAGAAAACGAGAAGAGAAAAAAAACGAGAAAAAGGAGAGAAAGACGAGAAAAAAGAGAAAAAGTAGAGAGAAAACGAGAAAAGGCGAGAGAAAAAAAAACGAAAAAAAGAAAGAGGAGAAAAAAAAACGAGAATAAAATGGAATTGCCGTTGTCGGTGGGCCTGTCATTAATGATATCTTTTGCTATCGCTCGTTCTCCCTTTTCTTAATCTCTCTTTTTTCTTATCCCTTCCTCTCTCTTTGTGTTTTTGTCTCTCTCTTACTCTTCCTTAATCTTTCTTCGTATAATATAAAATATAAAATATGGGAATGACAAATAACCAGACTAAGCAGAACATGAGAGGGACCACACACACACACACACACACACACACACACACACACAAACACCACACAACACAACACACACACAGACACACACAGACAGAGAGAGAGAGAGAGAGAGAGAGAGAGAGAGAGAGAGAGAGAGAGAGAGAGAGAGAGAGAGAGAGAGAGAGAGAGAGAGAGAGAGAGAGAGAGAAGAGACAGACAGACAGACAGACAGAGAAAGAGAGGGTGGGGGAAGACACACACACAAACACACAGAAAACGACAAACAAACAATACAACAAAACGAAAGAGAAGAGACAGCATGACAGACAGACAGACAGACCGACAGACCGACAGACCGAGAGCGCGGGCAGCCCCAGAGGAGCCAGCGCACCCGAGCGGCGGGGACACAACAGACTCGCCGGCCCGCCAAAGGACTCGCTCACGAAGGGGGAAGGAAAGGCTCTGAGAGGATGCAAAAAACAAGACCAGGGAGACATTAAAAAGGAAAACTGAATAACTGAATAAACAAACAACAAAAAAGAAAACTGCATAAACAAACAACAGAAAGGAAAACTGAATAACTAAACAAACAAAAATTAAAAAGAAAAACTGCATAACTGCATAAAATAAACAAAAAAGGAACAAACAACAATAAGACAAACTGAATAACTGAATAAACCTACAAATACAGACTCCAAGACCGCAGCGTTTCTGCTATCTAACCAATAGCTAAAATGTAAACAATATAAATGCACGCAGCTAGCCATACGTGAAAAACAAATAAATAAATAAATAAATAAATAAATAATAAAAATTCAGCATCATGATCACCGACAGTTCGTGTAATATATCCACACATACAAATATTTATCAAAAATATACATAGATACCTAAACATTACATGTGTATACATATGCATGCAAATACGTACGCTGCTCAAATAACACTAAAAAACGATAAAATACGAAAAGAAGAAAAGAGGAAGGGAGAAAGGAAGGAAGCAAGGAAGAAAAAAAGAGAGGAACGAACGAGCGAAGCAAAGACGGCGCTGTGGAAGCAAGGAAGGAAGGAAGCAAAGAAGCAAGGAAAGAAAGAAGCAAGGAAGGAAGGAAGCAAAGAAGCAAGGAAAGAAAGAACCAAGGAAGGAAGGAAGCAAGGAAGGTAGGAAGGCAGCAAGGAAAGAAACAAGTAAAGAAGGAAGAAAGGAAGCAAGGGAAAAAGGAAATAAGGAAGGTAGGAAGAAAGGAAGGAAGCAAGAAAAGAAACAAGTAAAGAAGGAAAAAAGGAAGCAAGGAAGGAAGAGAAGAAGCAAAGGAAGAAAGGGAGCAAGGAAGGAAGCAAGCAAGGAAAGAACCCAGGAAGTAAGGAAACAAGCAAGAAAGTAAGGAAGCAAGGAAACAAGGAAGGAAAGGATCCAGGAAGCACGGAAGCACCCAGGAAGCAAGGAAAGGAACCCAGAGGAAGCAAGGAAGAACCCAGGAAGCAAGGAATAAAAGAACCCAGGAAGCAGATAAAAGAAAGGAAGCAAAAGAAATAAAAGAACCCAGAAGAAAAGCAAGAAGCAAGGAAGAAAGAAAGGAAGCAAGGAAGAAAAGAAAGGAAGAAAAGAACCCGGAAGCAAAGAAAAGAAACCCAGGAAGCAAGGAAGGAAGCAAGGAAGAAAAGAACCCAGGGAAGCAAGGAAGAAAAGAACCCAGGAAGCAAGGAAGTAAGGAAGGAAGCCAGGAGCCAAAGCGCGCCCGGCCGAGGAGGGCTAACAGGTGCGGGCGGCGCGAGCGGAGGGGGCGGAGCGTGGAAGAGAGGCGGCGCTGCTCCTCTTCCCCGGCACGGTACTCGCCCGCCCTCGCCCGCCCTCGCCCGCCCTCGCCCCCTCGCCCGCCCTCGCCACCACGCCCACGGAGAGCCGCAGTCACACGGGGGGAGCGGGGGAGGCTACAACTCTCGTAGCAGGCAGAAGTAACCGCGGAAAAGAATAGGAATAAATTGATAAAAGGGGACAAATTAAATAACAGATGATAAAAGGATAAAAAATAAATAAAAAGGAATAACAGATGATAAAAGGATTAAAAAATAAAAGCAACAGATAAATGATAGTAAAAGACAAATGAAAAGAAAAACAAAGACAAAATAAACGCCAACGATAAACAATACCTAAAACAACAACAGCAACAACAACAACAAACAACAAAAACGAAACATGATAAAAAAGACGGAAAACCTAAATTGAAGAAGAGAAGAGAAAAAAATAAAATAAAAATAGAACAAGAAAACAAAGGCTCACATTTCCAGCGACGGGAACGACAGCGGGACAGCGCGAGGCCCTCCGATAGCATCCTCCGAGCATCCTCCTCCTTCTTCTTCTCCTTCCCTTCTTCTTCTTCCTTTTTTCTCGATCTCATTCTCTTCCTCTTCTTCTTCCTCCTTCTCCATTTCTACCTCCAGCCTCTCCCCTTCCTCCTCTTATTCCTCTTCCTCCTCTTATACTCTTTCCTCCTCCTCCTCCTCCCCTTCCTCTTCCTCCTGCTTTCCCAACTCAAACACCGACCCTTCTCCTCCTTCTCTGCTTTTTCTACTTCTTTTTCTCCTCCTCTCTCCTCTCCCTCCTTCCTCCTCCTGCTCCACTACCTGCTCAACTCTTCCACCACCAACAACATTCCTCCTCCTCCTCCTCAAGCCCAGCTCCACTTAATCTTCCTCTCCTCCTCCTCCTCTCTCTTCCTCCTCTTCTTACCACCTCCTCCACTTTCGCCTCCAGCTCCACTACCTCCTCCTCCTCCTACTTCCTCCCCTCCTCCTCCTCCTCCTCCTCTCTCCTCCTCCTCTCCTCCTCCTCCTCCTGTTCCTCCTCCTCCTCCTCCTCCCACGCCTCTGATTGATCGGAGAGCCCAAGGTCGCCTAGAACTCCTCGCCCGCCCAACCCGCCCGCACGCCCGCACGCACGCACGCACGCCCGGAGTAGCAGTAGGAAGCGGCGTCCGTACTCTCTCGCTCGCTCTTCCTTACTTCCTGGGTCTGTCCCTCTTTCCTTGTCGAATTCCCCTTCTTCCCCCTGGTTTTCTTCTTTGTTCCTTCTCTGTTTCTCTTTCTGCCTCTGTCTGTCTGTTTGTCTGCCTCTCTCTCTCTCTCCTCTCTCCCTCCTTCTCCCTCTCTTCCACGCCTCCTCTCACTTCCCCAACATTCTCTTAATGTTTTCCTCCTCTTCTTCCTTTCTTTCACTCCTATTCTCCCTCCCTTCCTCCCTCCCTCCCTCCCTCCTTCCACCCGTCCTCCCTTCCTTCCACCCCCCACCCCCTCCTCACATCAGCCAACCTGCCGGGTACAAAAGGTCAACGAGAGGACAGCCGGGCAAGGTCACAAAGAGAGCGTAAAAGGTCACGACCGAGGATGAGGGAAAAGACAGAGAGGGAAGGTGAGGGGAAAATATAACTAGATAAATAGACTGATTGGGAAAAAATAGGCCTAGGTGATGGATAGAAATGTGAGCAAAAAAAAAAAAGAGGAAGAGAGGGAGGGGAAAGAGAGAGGAAGAGAGGGAGTGGGAGAGAAAGGAAGAGAGGGAGTGGGAAAGAGAGAGGAAGAGGGAGAGAGAAAGAGAGAGGCGGGGAGGGGAGGAAGAGCGGATGGGGTGGGAAGAGGACGAGAAGAATGGAGGAATAGCAGGTTGAAAAAAATAATAAAAGAAAGTAAAAAATGAGAGAGACGTTTGGGAAGAGAGTGGAATGTGTACGCAATCAATGAAATAAACAAACAATCAAATACAATACAATAAAAATACCGACACGGAGTACGCAAAAAAATAATGATAATAATAATAAAAAATAAATAAATAATAAATAAATTCATGACTCATGCAAAACTGGCCTTTAAACAATATCAGCACTAACACCACCACCGCCATCATCACCACCACCACCAAGATCAATAACATCAACTACATCACAACAACAAGATCAACACCAACATCAACTACAACATAACCAGCACCACCACCATCAACAACATCACCACCAACACCAACAATAACACCAACACCAACAACAACAATAACATCAAAACATCATCACCACCAACAACAACAACATCACCAACACCAACACCACCAACAACACCAACATCAACATCACCACCACCACCAACAACAACAACAACCACACCAAACCCGTAAAAGGAAAACGCCAGGACCCACGACAGGAAGCGGCCGTTGCAGAGGACAGCGCCCAGCTTCACGCCTCTCTCGCCTTCGCTTCCATCAAACAGCCCTTTTGACAGCCCCTTTCGGCTCGGCTCCTCCCCCTCCCCTCTCCTTCCTTCCTTTCTTCCTTTCGTTTCGCATTCTCTCTACTGTTCGTATTTTTTCCGCGCATTTTCCTTCTCCTTCTTTCCTTCCCTGTTCTCTACTTGGTCTTCTTACTTCCTTTCCCTCTTCTTCTACTTCTCCCACTTCCAACTTTCACTTGTCCAGCCCCTTCCTCTTCCTCCCCATTCATCCCCCCGTCTCCCCTTTCTTTCCCCTTTCCCCCTTCTCCCTCTCTTCTCTCTCCTTCCCCCCTCTCTCAACTTCTCTTCTCCCTCTCCCTCCTTCTCTCTCTCTCCTTCTCCTTCTCCTTCCTTCTCCTTCTCCCTCTCCCTCCCTCTCCTTCTCCCACTCCCTCTCTCATCCCTCCCTCCCTCTCCCTCTCCTCGAAGCCAAATCCCCTTCATTTGCGGCCGGAACAACAGGGTGTTGTCTAGCAGCAGCTGCTTCGGGTAAGCAAGCAAGAAAAGTAAGCAAGAAACAAAGCAGATGGAAAGTGAGCAAGGAAACATGCGAGCGAATAGGCAAGTAAGAAAACAATAAATCAAGCAATAAGGTAAAATGAAATAATAAAGTAAACAAAAAACAGGCAAATAAGCAATCAAAGCAAAAATTAAGCTCGTGGACAATCAAACAAAAGCTCAAACAAAGAAGCCAAGCAACTCAAACAAGCAACCAAACAAAAGCTCAAACAAAGAAGCAATCAACCAAACAAAAATCAAGGAAATAAGCAAAGAATTTCAGTGAATTGGAATAAGACAGAATGAACGAGATATTGTGGCATGAAAGACGATAAGAGTGAAGAGGAGCATGCAGACAAAGACGAATAAGAGTAAGAATTAGAGGAAGAATAAGAATAAAATAAGAATAAGAGTAAAAATAAGAATAAGATTCAAAATAAGAGAAAGAGCTAGAGGAAGAGGGAGAGGAAGAATAAGAATAAGAATAAGCACTGGAATAAGAGTAAGAATAAAAGTACACAACTCAAAAGAAAAAGAAAACAAATACGCACGTACAAAATAGAAATCGAAAATAAAACACTGGATAAT
>NW_020870120.1:67500-75000 GCF_003789085.1 Penaeus vannamei | reverse complement strand
AGGAATAGCAGCAAAATTAACAAAAAAGAAAAAAAAACACCAATGAAAATATTAATAATAAAATAATGAAAATATTAATAATAAAATAGTAATAATAATAACAATAAAAAAAAAATAATAATGATGATGATAATAATAATGATAATAATAATAATGACACTAATGAAAATATTAATGATAATAATCATCAAAGAGTAATAATAATAATAATAATAATAATAATAACCAAAATAACAATAATGATGATGATGATGATAATAATAATATATATAATAATAATAATAATAATAATAACAATAATAACAACAACAATAATAACTACAAAAGCAATAGTAAAAACATTATCATTATCCAAACAGCTAATAATCATAATCAGAATGACATACCCGAGAACAAAAACACTAAACACATAAACAGTAATAAAACATCCGCAATAACACAAGCAACACCCAACAACCAAAAAGTCACTAACAAGCAAAATACAACAAACATTACAACAGAAGCAATATCAAAAACATTGGGAGTGTAATAGCACCAACGTTTATATGCCTGGAAATGCCCATCCACAGCAATGAAGTCTGGAAAAGCACGAGTCCAGGGGAAGTAAAAAGGGAAACACGGCTCAGGGACACCTATCATGAAACAGAGGTGGAATGTGCACACCATTTCAGATGGAAAAGAAAGAAAGAAAGAAGGAATAAAAGCAAAGAAAGAAAGAAAGAAAGAAGAAAAAGAAAGAAAGAAAGAAGAAGAAAAACAAAAGGAAGAAAGAAGAAGAAAAAGAAGAAGAAGAAGAAAGAAAAAAAGAGAGAGAAAAAATGGGACAAGAAATACATTATCAAATGAATGAATAATCCACTAAATAAATAGATAATTACATAATATATGAAAAAAAATGAATACATACATGAAAAACTAAATAATTAAATAATCACATAACTATATAAGAAAAAAAATGTATACATCAAGTCACTAAATCAAATTTATGTTTGATTTTCTTATTAACAAAAAAGGACATAAGATAAAAAAAAAAAAAAAGACCTGAGTAGGCCTATGGGAAAGTTATTAAAAAAAATAATAAAAAAAAATAAAAATAAAAAAATAAATACATAAATAAATATGTAAAATAAATAAATAAAAATAAAACGAAATAGACCCAAACATGGAAATGGAAATCTGCCAAGCAGTCTAAAAGCAAACCAAAAGCACGGAGAAAAACGAAGAGCATGTCCCATAAGCAGCTTTCGCATACTGAAAAGAGCTTGAGATTCTTTCTCTTTTTCTTCCTTTCTTTATTTTCTTTGACTTCTTAAGAGATAAGTGTACATTAAATATTAATATAAACATGAAAACTTTCTGTGTCACTTTATGATTGATAACAGTGTCAGTAATCTGATAGCAATGAAAATCACAACAATAGTAATAGTAAGAGCAACAACAGCAATAATAATAGATAATGATAATAATATCAGTGATGATGATGATAATACTCATAATCTCAAATACTATAATAATAATCAATAATAATAATGATAATAATGATAATAATGATAATAATAATAATAATAATAATATAATAATAATAATAGTAATAATAACAAAAATAATAACAATGATAAAAAAAAAAAAAATAATAATAATAATAATGATAATGATAATAAAAATAATAATAACAATAACATCAATAAAACATAAAGTCATAAAATCAACATTAATAATAACAATAACAATTACAATTACAACAAAAACAATAATAAGAATAACACCAATTTTAATAACTAGCAAACTAAAAATCCCAACAATAATACAACTACTACTGCTACTACTAATATAACAATAATGATTATCATAATAACAATAATAATAATAATAATAATAAAAATAAAAGTGATAATAATGATACTGCTACCAATAATAACAACAACAATAAGAGAACAAATAACATCAATACTAACAATAACAACAATAACAACAATAATAACAATAACAACATAAGAATAAATATCAAATATAATAACAATACAGCGTAACAATGATGATGATGATAACATTCTTATCATTATCAGCAATAATAACAATATTATTTTCAACAAAAACAATAACAAATAATAATAATAACAACAATAACAATAACAACAACAATAATAATAAGAATAGTGATCAGAAAAAGAACAATAATGGTAACAATCTTAATAATAACAACAATGGTCATTATAATAATAATAATCATAATAATAATAATAGTAATAATAAATAATAATAATACCAATAGCAATAATAATAAAAACAAAAGTAGTGATATATAATAATAATAACAATAATAATAACAATAAAATAATAATAATAATAATAATAATAATAATAAAAGTGATAATAATGATACTGCTACCAATAATAACAACAACAATAAGAGAACAAATAACATCAATACTAACAATAACAATAATAATAACAACAATAACAACAATAATAACAATAACAACATAAGAATAAATATCAAATATAATAACAATACAGCGCAACAATGATGATGATGATAACATTCTTATCATTATCAGCAATAATAACAATATTATTTTCAACAATAACAATAGCAATAATAATATAACAATAACAATAACAACAACAATAATAATAAGAATAGTGATAAGAAAGAATAGTAATAGTATAGTAGTAAGTAGTAAGTAATAATAATAATAATAATAATAATAATAATAATAATAATAATAATAATAATAATAATAATAATAATAATAAAATAATAACAACAAACAACAACAACAACAACAAAACAATAATAATTAATAATAATAATAATAATAATAATAATAATAATAATAATAATAATAATAATAATAATAATAATAATAATAATAATAATAATAATAATAACAACAACAACAACAACAACAACAACAAAAAGAACAATAATGGTAACAATCTTAATAATAACAACAATGGTCATTATAATAATAATAATCATAATAATAATAATAATAATAATAATAATAATAATAATACCAATAGCAATAATAAAAACAAAAGTAGTGATATATAATATAATAAAATAATATAATAACAATAAAATAATAATGATAATAACAATAACAATAAAAAATGTGATGATAAATATTAATAATAACAATAAAAAAATAACATTAACAACAAAAACAATAATAATAATAACAATATAAAAGTACAAATTAATAACATAACTAAAAATGAAAAAAAAAATAATAACAACAAGAACAATAAATAGAATAACAAAATAACAATAATACTGAGAAGAACAAAAGCACTAAGGATTCTGTCCGTACTACTACTAATAATAATCATAATAATTATAATCATTATAATAATAATAATAATAATAATTATTATTATTATTATTATTATCATATTAATAATAATAATATAATAACAATAATAATAACAACAACAATAATAACAATAATAACAACAATAACAACAATAATAATGATAACCATAAAAAAAAAATAATAATGGCAATGTTAATACCAAAAACATAAATCATGACTCAATAATAATAATGACAACAAAAGCAAACAAAAAACATATGAATTGCAACAAAGCAACAAACAGAATGACTATAACAAAAATAACATAAACAAATGACATGAAACACTGACAGTTGATTTACATAAGAATCCACAGTGAAGTGAAAGAATAGGAAGAAAAACTAAATCCATCAAAACTTAAATCAAATATTATGATTCCCCTATATCATAAGGAAGATACTTGCAAATTAAAGGTATTACCTTCACTATTTATATTCAATTTTTTCTTTCATATTTTCATACTTAGATATTTTCAAAAGACAATTATACATATTTTCTATATGAATTATACCTGATTTTTTTGGCTGAGGAATATTCTAATTATAGCTGTTTTGTTTTCTTTCTTTCTTTCTTTTATTTACAGAAGTTTTTGATTCACCCCAAGAATAATACAATCCCCCTAAATTACCAAATACTTGTCCCTAAGTGATAGGTGGAAATAAAAATAAAAAAAGAGGAAGATAGGGAGAGGGAGGGAAGGAGGGGGAGGGAGGAGAGTGTGTGGGAAATACATAGAGAGAGAGAGAGAGAGAGAGAGAGAGAGAGAGAGAGAGAGAGAGAGAGAGAGAGAGAGAGAGAGAGAGGAGAGAGAGAGAGAGAGAGAGAGAGAGAGAGAGAGAGAGGAGAGAGAGAGAGAGAGAGAGAGAGAGAGAGAGAGAGAGAGAGAGAGAGAGAGAGAGAGAGAGAGTGAGAGAGAGATGAGAGAGAGAGAAGAGAGAGAGAGGAGAGAGAGAGAGAGAGAGAGAGAGAGAGAGAGAGAAGAGAGAGAGAGAGAGAGAGAGAGAGAGAGAGAGAGAGAGAGAGAGAGAGAGAGAGAGAGAGAGAGAGAGAGAGAGAGGAGAGAAGAGAGAGAGAGAGAGAGAGAGAGAGAGAGAGAGAGAGAGAGAGAGAGAGAGAGAGAGAGAGAGAGAGAGAGAGAGAGAGAGAGAGAGAGAGAGAGAGAGAGAGAGAGAGAGAGAGAGAGAGAGAGAGAGAGAGAGAGAGAGAGAGAGAGAGAGAGAGAGAGAGAGAGAGAGAGAGAGAGAGAGAGAGAGAGAGAGAGAGAGAGAGAAAGAAAGAAAGAGAGAAAGAGAGAGAGAAAGAGAGAGAGAGAGAAGAGAGAGAGAGAGAGAGAGAGAGAGAGAGAGAGAGAGAGAAGAGAGAGAGAGAGAGAGAGAGAGAGAGAGAGAGAGAGAGAGAAAGAAGAGAGAGAGAAAGAGAGAAAGAGAGAAAGAGAGAAAGAGAGAAAGAGAGAAAGAGAAAGAGAAAGAGAGAAAGAGAGAAAGAGAAAGTGATACAGAGACAGAATGAGAGAAAAAACAGGGAAAGAGAAAATGAGAGAAAATAATAAAAATAAACACAAAATCTAATATGTAAAAAAAATCACACCTAGATAGACTGTGAAGATTAAATGTGCAAAGAGACAAACACATAAACTTCATCTGTCATCTAAAATTATATTCTGTTATGGCATCATTATCCACTTTCAAATGCTATAAAATACAGATATGTGATGAGGAAAAAAAATGTAAATATTTTGAAATATTGCCAATAAATTGAAGAAATAAGACAACCTAATTTTCATTTTCACTGACAATCCTGAGACTAAAATGCATGGTGTTTTTTCAAATAACCAATTTTTCTCTTTCCCTTCAACCTAAACACGAGAGACAAATTTGACAACAGTTATTCCAAAATCAAGTCTAAATCCCCTTGTATCAAAAGTGATTCAAAACAAATCAAAATCAAGACTTTTGACATCATCATAATGTTCAACCACCTGCTGTTCACACCAAACGGTCTCTCTCTCTCTCTTCAAACTTTGCTCTTTTTCCCTTTACTCCTTAAATTCTATAAATTACCAAAGAAATCCATGCGAAAATAAAACAAGATCAGTCTGGTCATTAAGAATAATAATAATAAATCTTGGGACAACAACGTGACAGTATAAACATACATTCAAATATCGTTTTCACAAAAATGACCCTTTCTAACATATACGCCTCCTACTTGTTCTGTTAATGACAATGAAATAACGAAAGCCAGAATTTACGAAAATGTCAAAATATCTCATAATACACCCACGCACGCAAAAACAATACATAAAAAATATCGTGTTTACAAACCCTGAACAAATTCCCTTCTCTCCCTGTCTAACTTACCCTTTTCTCTTCTCCGCCAATTCCTTCGCCGAGATCCGCATACACCTTCCGAATGTGGCTTATATATTCCAGTGATTTGCTTGACTTTAATTTAAGAAATCAACACAAGAGAAACAATCCCTCCACGAGCAGCAACGCAACACAACCTCTCACTCCCACGTCTCAACGCGCACTGCAGACGATACCACGCCGACTCCTTACTACGCGATCGGATTATTTCCTTTTATTCCCTTTTATTCATCTTTCTTGCTATTTATTCCGTTTATTGTATCTTTTATACTCGTGATAGTATTTATTCCGTTATCTGGTGCATGCATTTTGTGTATGTCTTTTATGTTAACTGCAGACGATGCCTACTGTTTATTACGCAAGAAAGTTAATTAAACTCATTATTTCTCTTCTGTGACGTTCGCTTATTTTGCTTAAAATATGTTTATATCATAAGCTTATTTTCACAAATGTACGACTATGAGCGGTAATTCCTCCTTAACCGACTGGTGTCTAATAATCCTTTATCGCTATTGCTTACATATATTACTTTTTAAACATTTCTGTCTTGTTGTTCATTGACATTTGTCTAATGGTTCTGCTCTATTGGTGGTTGTCTTGCCATTTTCATTCATGTTTCGGGCTTATCTTCCAAGAGCGATGAAATAAATACTCATTTTCTCTATTGTGTCTGTTCTGTGTCGATCTGTTTGGAAGTTGTGATTTATCGTTAAATCTTTGCCCTGTATGGACATGTGCTTTAGACATACCAATTTTGTGCATCGTTGTTTATATCGTTATTTATACCGTGGCTAAATAGATACGGCATTTAAGTAGAAAGACAGTAAATGATTTGTTACTCGAATAAAAATAATGAGAAACTACGAGCCTAAGTACTGTTTTGTATAATAGAATATTGATCATCGATAGTAAAACTTTTATTCATATATTTAATTGTATTTAAATATGCATTACATTTGAAGAGAATACTTTGATATTTCGCAAACCAATAAATCATTTAAGCTCTGAAATTCATTTTAACAATTAATCCAGGAGCTTTATCATCATGCCACAGATTAATTCAGATTTATATGATGAGGTTTAAGAAGCCCTTCTATAGATATGAGAAAGCATCTAAACAAAAATTAAAAGAATAAAGAACCATTGAGTCAGTCTGTGTTTGTTTACATTTCCTTCAAGTCTACTTTTGAAATTGGTTAGAATTTCTCTTGCTATTTATTCGTTGATTACTCTACGCTCCTCGTCTGTTTCCTGTTCATTCTTACTCATTTGATTCAGCTTGATGAATGTGATATTAGAAGAGTAAAAACACTTGTGTAAGGAATGATTTTGGCTCATAGTAATAAAGGATTCTAAAATATTATTTCCAATCGGTATTAAACATTTTTAGTATGTGATAGCAATGTCGTTTGACGGACAAGTTACAATTCTTCCTCATGCTCTTTGATTTGATAATAAGGTGTCCCTTTTTAAATTTCAATCGTGAAGTATGAGTTGCCTCTTATGCTGCGTTCGGAACTGCACATCTTGCTCGTCCAGACATCTTGTCCAGGACCAGCAGGACAAGTGGACCGCGTTCGGGACCTCCAAGACCCTTTCTGCCCAGAATGCAACCGGCTCGAATGTAAACGGTCACTTTTTTATTATACTGGTGTCTTTATTTTACACGCTGCATAGGCTTTTAACTTCTTTGATGCATATTTAACTTACCTGTAACTGACAAACACAAAAATATCCTTTGATAACACCATTAAAGGGTCATAAAATTACCC
>NW_020870120.1:50000-57500 GCF_003789085.1 Penaeus vannamei | reverse complement strand
AGATTAAACTAAGACCACAATTACTCATCAAAGTCTTTAGCTCTTCAAATCAAAAACTGCTGTGGCCTTAAACTCTGAAAATGGTCAACAAACCTTCACAATGTATACTTTTACAAAATATAACTTGTCTTCCCTCTCAAAATATTCTTGCCAGAATATGTGGTTAGTTGGCCTTCATAGTGCTGATAAACATGACGGCCACATAGGACAGTGATGCATGTGTGGGTTATTGGTAATATTTCCATTATTTAGCCTACATTTTGTGAATGCCCACATGATATGATGTAGCAAAAAAAAAATTAGTACAATTTTCATTATCTTTCAGAGAACAACAAAATGATGCCAAGTACATTCATTTTTATATTATGAACAATGCTAGCATAATAAATAATTTGCCAAATTTTCTATAATCTTTAATGAAGCAACTAGATTTACTCAGGCTTTAAAAGAAAAAGAGAAAAAGTATGTGTCCTGGATTATCACCAATGGAAAAGTTTAGTAGTAATTCTTGTTTAACTGTTCTACATTTGCAGTACTCATGACATAGATATTGATTAGTTACTGTGAATCTATTTCACTGATGTACTCTAGCATTATATTGCACAAGGTCTTGGTATGAATTACAGCAAGGAAGAAGAAAATATATATGTGGACTTTCTTGAGCTGTGCTTCCTAATGCTAAGAGTTTTACCCAAAAAATAAGACATGATAACAAACTAATTGTAAGCTAGTATTATACCATTCTTGTTTAATTATTTTCTGTAATTTTTAATCTATTTACGGTAATTTTTTTTTTTCATAGACTGGGCGTGTATCCAAAAACGCAAGGCACAGTTACCTTAGAAGACATTTTTCTCTTTCTCCCTCTGCCTAGGGTCATCTGACTCATATCATAATACAACAAAAGATAGCCTATATTTGCTATATGATATATTATACTTTGTTTATTATGATACCAAACAAATAAATAGATGCTTTTGTAGCATTTGATACCTGATTGTAAGATGTCTTGCTTAGAGTTTATTACCATTTTTTTTATTTTGTATGTTTTGTTTTTGCTCTGCTGAACAGTTCATATTTATCTGTTATTATTTCCTTATGGATCATGCATTTATATTCCAGGGCAGCAGGTTACAACAAGCAGCTTAAGATAATTGCCCTTGGACTGTGCAGGGGTGATGCACAACCTTTTGAAGATAAAGATGTCCTTAACAGGGAGTAAAGGGATTATCTTCCCTGGCTGAGCCAAAGAAACTTATGGAAATTTATGGTTGTCCAACAGATCACAGACTTTGTTAACACGCATTCCAGTGAGGCAAGTTCAAAATTTCCATTCTGTTGAAGAATTTAGCACTCTTAATTTATGTTTTGTAGGTGCATAGGAAAATGCATGTTTTTTAGCTCTGGGTGATGTGATTTCCATGTGGACAAATGTGGCATCAAATATGACACTTCCTGAGCTGTTGACTCATTGGTCAGAGCTTGTTTTTCAATGATAGTAGCGGCATCAGTTCTATGGTAAAACTTTTAGGCAATAGCGCCTAAAGTGATAATAAACCTTAAAAAATTGTATCAAAATACAAACTTTTAGATGCCTAATGTAGCCCGCAAACTATCTGACAAGCCTGGCACAAACAGTGGAAACTGTTGATGCATGCCAATAAACCCATGATCATGTCCATTTACCAAATTTTTTACCAGTGTTATTGGGTTAATCTTTTGTATTCAGTGTTATATGTGCAAACTGTCTAGTTTAGCTGAACATCCATGAAGCCAATATGCAGAATTCTCCCTTCTAATCCTATTTCCAAAGAACTAAAGATGGTAGTTTTAACTAGCATTGCTAAACATCCATGGCAGTAGTCAGATAGTGTAATATGATAATACAGAATGATACTACTACATATATCTCTATGTTCTTTATTGTGGTGAACATGGCTGAAGTAATCTTTTAGTAGAGCCTGTAAACTTGGCCACAGGAGTTTGCTACCATTTAATTAGTAGGTTTTCTGTCAGGTAAGCTGGTAAAGCCCAGATACCTTCAGCCAGCCTTAATTATGGTGCCTGGCTAAAGAACAGTATCTCTGGCTCCCCAAGGTCCCCAGATAGTGCATCTAGGCCTAATCAAAAAGGTGGGAAGTTACTGGTTGCTGTATTGTTGGGCCTTATAACACATACAATGGATACAATTATTTTATGTACATTCACATGGAGTGCCTCTCCTCTGTTGTTCGTGCTCATAGATTGAAGTCAGACAGCTTCCTTCTGGCTCAGAGTTAGCTACCTCATGCACTGATCAGGGTCCAGCACTGGAGACACCTGCTGCCAGGGAGAGATTTTATGAGTGCTCCTTTTAGTTCCCATTTTCTATATACACAACATCAGCCTGGCTTGCCCTGTACTAGCTTAACATTGACAGGGAGGTCCAAGAAGAATTCTATAATTTATCTATGGATCTGGATTGCTGCAAAGAATATTCTAGATATGTAAAAACAGATGAAACATGAAATATGCATATTCATTATTACTCTTTTTCAATGCTGATCTAAGCTATGTTGGTCAATTACTCTTGTGACAAGGACAGATCTCAGATATGCTTTTATTAATTTCAGTTTTGAAAATTAACTTTCCCCTGTAAACAAGTGCAATGGTAAGCAGTAAAAGCTTACTAAAAGACATCCCTTACAAACTGCAGTGAAGACTTCAGAGCATCTTAGGATTAGGATCGGAGTCAAAAGTTTCATCTTCATCTCTGGCCCTATTTTTTGCTGTTCTCTGCTCCACACTGTTGCACCTTCTTTGCATGTGATATCTAGGAGAAAATAACAATGATGTTATGTACAAATTAATGATAAATTCGAAATAAAAAAATGAATATAACAAAACAGCGTAATTTGAGGAATAAAGATTTATTTTTAATTTGATTTTTTTTATTTTCTTATTTTTCTAGTTTGATGATAATACATACATAGTTAAGCCATTGAACCTGGATGCTTCACTGCCATCACATTAAGCATACATGATCAGTATGTGTGGCTTGTTGGTTGGGCGCACGCAAATACTTGATTGTGTGCCTCCCCTTTGCTAAGTTATTTTCTCTTTTTCTGCATAAGCATTTTTAGCTTTTTTGCCAATTTCCAATGTCTACATTTGTCATATGAATTGCTTTATCCAGATAGTAATGGACTTTTTCTTGCACAGACTCCATATTATCTGTTGGTAGTCCATAAGTAAATGCAGTAATAATTGCAATGATTAACATTTTGTTATTTAGGTCTTCCTTTTTTTCTTAATATTCAGTTTAAGTCATTCCGTCACCCCAGTCTTCAGTCGAAATGCTCAAGACAGGAAGTTCACATTTCCATATCCCACAGCCAAATTTACCCATTATGGCATGTCCACATCACCTGCTCCTAAAGCAAGATTTTTTCATGACCTGATAGTCATGTCATCTGGATTGTAGGGGTTAAGGTAAAACTTTAAAAATCATATTACATGATACTGGCATTATATTCTAAAAAAGACAAAATACAACACTTATTGCACAGAATTGATAGAGATGATTCTGAATTTCTAATGCTAACTTTTTTCAACCCTTGATTGGCTACCACAATATAGAATCCCAGGGCCTACACACCCTCTGTTCCCCAAACTGCATGCTGCTGGTTTTTCATTAGGGCAAAAGGGTTAACAATGCAGGGCATTGTACTACTTTAATTATTTCACATACTTGTGCACTCATATGCACAATGTTACCAGTTCAAATGACATCACAAATACTAGTTGAGTAATTTTAAACTCCTGTGGTTGATTGAAGAGTTGAACTGATGATAAGGGGTAAATGATACATACTGTATAACGTAGTAGTATATACTTTTATGGACAGTTATTGTCTACCATTCTTTTTGTTGTCCCATGTATGAAGTACAAAGACATTTTGAGTAAGGATAATCAGTGATTTATAGGTATTTGCTCTCTAACTCATTCTTTCTGCCTCATGTCTTATGCAATGTGTTGATAGGCTTTGGTGCTTGAGATATGGTATATGCAGTTTTCTGTGGGGATTTCCCAAGATTTATTTGTAGTTATACATAGGGTGGCAACGATAAGAGGCTCAACAGTTTTTTGTTTCCCATTCTCCATATAGTGTTGATAGAAATACAAGAAATCTATCAATTTATTCTCAGTTCAACCTTTTTCTGGCAGATTGGTGGATATTATTGGACAGATATTCTTAAGATATTTTTCTGGACATAAAGTACACATACTTCTGCTTCCTTAACATTTTAACCCACCATTTCTACATTTACTTTCAGAGAAATTAGTTTCATAAAATCTGCAAGGAAACAGATTGAAAATGTAAATTAAAGAAGAAACTTCCTAATATAGTGTATGTCTTAAAAATCATGCATAATATTATAGCCAATGCACACACTGAAGGAGTGCTAATGTTTTTTTTTGTATATATTGGTTTTGATAGTGAATTTCAGAGCAGGAATCTGTACAATATCTTTTATTGTAGAACCCATATCATATATAAAATGATTATTGTGAAATTAGAGTAATGTGTAGTATACGTTTGTATTGATTGTTTTTAGCATGAAGTGGCATATTCAAGACATATAGAACTTATCTGATAGCAGAGTACAAGTAAAAGTTCAAGTACAGATTTAGATGATTACTGCTTTCAGTATTACAGGCAGCAAGATAATATACCAGTACTGCTTTCATGTAATTATGTGTTATGTAGTCTTTTCCTGCTAGGTGTCATCATTTGCAATTTAGTGTTTGATTATTTTTTTCTCTCAGTAAATATATTTATCCATTTATTTGATTCTTTAAATGTTTATTTTTGCCTATTTTTTTTCTCTTTTACAAGTATTATATTGAGCTGTTTGTCTTGTTTCTCTAAGGAATAGGTCTTGCTTATTCAAATGTATTTAATTGTTGATGTAGCAACTTCAAATGCAAATTCACTTTCTTTCTCTCTTCAATTAGTAAACAAGAGAAAATAAGGCAACCAGCAATGTTTAGATTTATTTCACCTAGATTACCTTCATTTCTTTTTTTTTTGTGTTGATTTAACTTTGGTTAGGGTAGAGTGATCTATTTTTCAAAGAGGACAGATAATTTAGCAAGAATTAAAGTAATGAAATATGAAGGGTTTTAGCTTTTGTCACTTGGTTTAACTTTTAAATTATTATTACTATTTTTTCTTTCCTCCCTATTATTATATTTTCTTGTGTTTGTGTGGATGGTGTATGTGTATATAGTGTATAGTGTGTCATCTCTAATATACCGTTATTCCTTATTCCATTCACAGGGTTTTGCCAGAGATGCAGGAGGGCCTTTTGGTTGCTATGGCTGTGCACTCAAGACTCTCAGCTTCCTTTCATTCTGCAGTGAGCTAGTGCCTTAGATTGATTAACCCAATGCCAGTGGGATGGTATGTATATATGTGCCATGCCCATTGTGAGTTTAGTGTATTAATTGTCTTTACACATAGATGGGTCCAGTAGTATGGAGTTTTTAAGGAGTCAATTACTAGTACTACATATCTCAGCTGTTTATTCTTTTCCTTGATTTTTGGAAATATTCTGTTTCAACATATATTACTAATAGTAATGTTAATGACATTATGATAATAGTATTCTTAATGATATTTATAGCATTAGAAAAAGAGAAAAAAATCTCTAAAACTCAAGGAAAGAGTAAATCAGGTAAGGTCCTAAGGTCTACTAATGAACTCCTTGGTGGTTGAGCACATGAGGGGTCATCTATGTTTAAACAATGCACAAAGCAAAACTAAAGCAAACATTACATTTTCCCAGTGTCAGTTCTAATGGCCTTGAAGTTTGAAGGAAAGAGCGAAATAGCTCTCTGTGACTGGCCAAGTATATGAAAGTCGGGTACCCTTCCCCTCTTTAGATGTCCAAGATGGTGAAGGTAGCCAAAGGCAAGGTCACTATGCTGGAATCCTGTGTTTGCCTGGCTGACAGAAATCCCCTCAGAACCAGAGAAAACATGAAGATGAAACAGGTCACAGCAGATGTTGAAGAGGTCTTGGGACTAGGTGAACCTGTTGAAGAGGTACCTTGTAATCCCAGGAATGTTCCATATTGGCCCGATGAATCCTACAGTTGCAGTAATTGTTGCAATTTCACACACAAAGTCATATGCCAAATGCTATATCAAATGAAGGCATGTTCAAGACATAAGTTTCATAGACATAGGAACAACACTTTTAGTCAGTGATACACAAAGATTCAAAACTGCAAAGGGTATGAGAGATACTGAAGATATCAAAGAAATGGAAGTCCAAGACAAAGACTCAGGGAATGACCATGTCAAGGGATGATTGGCATTGGGTAACAGGATTTAGATGTTGTCATTTGGAACCTGTACTTGACTTCATGACTTTTTTCATGATTTCATCACTGATGGGTATGTAATGAAAAATTATGTTTATAAATGATGGAAATGATAGGCACATCTGATGCATATTCTTCTGTTTTGCAAGAAATAAGCATTTGTTAAGAACTTGTAAATAATCATATTTATGTAAACAGTGATTTTTTTCTTTGCTATAATGCCTTATTGTTACATCAACTATATATCATCATCTAAGTAGTATCCTCCTGGTGTGCATGAAATGAACATGTGTTTAGAATGCTAACATAATCATGTTTATGAAAACAGTGATTTGCCCCTTCTTTTTGAAGTTATACTGCATAAGTCTTACATCAAATATATACCATCATCCATATATGTGTTTCTCTTATCATTATAATTTTATTCATAATATTATTAGCAGCACTCAGTATCTTAACAATCAAGACAAAGTACAAAAGATGAAATGTATTTTTTCAAAGAGCTGCACAGGCATCATGGTTCTTCACAATAATATATTTAAAAGCTGCAAAGCCTGGACAAAGAAGTTTTTTCCCACATATATTTTTTATTTGACCTAGTTTTATTTAAATTCTTGACAGAGAAAATGATGAATTAAATGAAATCAGAATTGAAATAGATAATTCTTTGATACCTTTTTAATCTTTTCTCTTTCCTTGACCTTTTCTTCTTTGCTGAGACTTCATTTCTTTTTTCCATGTTAGTTACTGTCTTCTTTTTCCCTATTATTATTTTATATTTTACTTCATTGTGTCAGTTATTGTGATACTCAATTTCTTCCTGTGTCATATCTGCACTCCACAATTGGAATAGTTAAGTGATATTCAAAGACTGCCTTTTTGTAGAATAAAACCTGCTGGTCAAGCAAATATTTTCATCCAGTTGGATTTCTCACACTCAGTCACTCACTAACTCACCACAATTTTAGTACAAAAAATCTCATTGTAAGTTTTTCTTGATATTTGCTACCTGCAAATCCCTCATGTAAACCAAACTGTAAGAAGTGATATAGAAAGTATCACTCATTATTTTAGGCAACTGTGGTTTTTCAGCCAATAGGAAGTTTATGGTTACTGAAGAACCTGTACA
>NW_020870120.1:7500-22500 GCF_003789085.1 Penaeus vannamei | reverse complement strand
CCACCACACACACGCACACTATAATTAACATATATATATATATATATTATTTATAACTATATATATACTATACTAAATATATACTACCTAATAATATGTATATATATATACACATATCTATATCATGCAATAGTCAAATAACTATGTAGTAATCAATCATATATTGACATACTTATATACAATATATATCATATATCATATATATAATATATATATCACTATATATATATATATATATGAAACTATACATTACAGCATAAACATACATACATACCATACAACATATAAATATATATATATATACAACCAAGATTAATTATATATATATAATACTATCACTATATGGATAAATCATATAAGATGTACATACAACTGCATAACATACATACGATACGATATATCATATATATCATATATAATATATGTGTATGATATATATATATATATTATATTATATATATAATATAATATAACACACACACACACACACACACACACACACATACACACACACACACACAAAACACACACAACACATATATAGTATATATATAAATATAATATATATGTATATACATATAATATATAATATATATATATATATATATAATATTAAAAAATAATTTACACATGCGTATATATGATGTATACATATCATATACATGTATAAAACGCACACAACACACACATTTACAACACACACACACACACACCAACACACACACACACACACAACAACACACACACGCGCGCGCCGCGCGCGCGCGCGACGCATACACACGCACGCTGTAAGAGCCGAACGTTGAGCTCTACAAGAGTTTGGTAGATGCGACGCTTAGTTAACGGAGACAATTCTATATTAGTGTCTCCATTCTCCATTATTGAATAGCTGATGTTGTGATGCGCTGCTCCTCGGATGCGAGGTGTTGCTCCTTGGCTCCCCGCCAGGAGGCTGCCTTATCTCCCAGACATCGGTCTAAGGATCGCCTCTAAGTTAGTTGCTGATATGTGACAAAACTTGTATGAACAAGCAAAACCATAATACATCAATACATGGGCTCTTTGTGATTGAGATAGACCTAACACAACATTGAAATCCCGGTAAGTGCAAGACCAAAAGGAATAAACAGGGAAAGCAATCGGTCAGGCGTATATGCATGTGTGAAGATACGTATTGACAAACCATGCAAAGATTTATATAAATATGCATCGTATAAATAACAGATATAGAATTAGCGAGGTTACACACAGACACACACACTACAGATACACAACCACATGTATATATACCTATATATATACTATATATATAATTAACTATAACTAACTATATATACTATACATAACATATATATCCATATGATACTCGATATCATATATTACTATATTAGTAATACTCCATCATATAATATATTACAATATTATATATACATAGCCGTATGACTGTGTGTGTTGGTCTATGTTTAGTGTGTTGAGTGCCGCGATAATACAATTGTCGCGGATATGTGTGTAAGTGAGTGTCGTGTTGTGTGTGTGTTTTGTGTGTGATGTGTGTGTGTGTGCCCTGTGCTGTGATGTGCATGTATGTGTGATGTGTCGTGTATAAATACTATGTATATAATATATATATAAATATACTATAATATATATATAATATATATATAATATCATATAATTAATAATACTATAATATATATATATATATAATACCTACTATGTAAATGTATACGTATCCCTCTCTCTCTTCTCTCTCATCTCTCTCTCTCTCTCTCTCTCTCTCTTTCTCCCCTCTCTCTCTCCTTCTATATATATATAATAAATATATACCTATATATATATATATCCTACTATATATATACAGATATATATTATATATATATAAATAATATTACATATATATAATAATATATATATATATATATATAGTATATATATGTTATATTCATAAATAATATATATATGTATATCTACTAATATTATAAATATATATACCTATATACTAATATATGTATAATTATTAGTATACTATAATAAAACAATACTATATGCTCATGTATAATATACACACAATGTATATCTATCTATCCTATCTAATCATAAATATAAACTATATTACTAATAATATATATATATATATACTATATATATATAATATATACAATGCGTGTGTATGTATATAACTATACACTACATATATAATTATATATATATATATATATATAATATATATATATATAGTATACATACATATACATATAATTGTTGTGTGTGTGTGCCGTGTTTACCTGTTATGTATATATATTATCTTAGAGATGTCCTGCTTACATAACCCATATATATAACATACGCACAAACACACACCACACTAATATAACATATTATATAATATATATATATATATATATATATATATACTATATATACTTACACTACACACACATTATAATATACATATTATGACTATGTAATGCTTACTGTATAATATACACACTCATTTATCTTCTGTTATATACAGGAAATATATATAGTACTATCTATATATATAATATATAAACCATAAACCATATATAACAATATATTATATATATACTAATAATATATATACTATATATATGCATATATATAATAAACACTATATATATATAATATATAATATATATACCTATATATATATATATTACAGTGAACCCTTGCTATAACGCGGTTCACTTTTCGCGTTCTCGCTGCTTCACGCAGTTACATTTGTGCATTGTGTTCTGCATGAAGCCTTCAGTTCGTACTGATTATTAAATTATTATTTACAGTACAGTAGTTATTTGTAAAAAAACGTTTAACATTCAAGTACTTTTATTTGTAAACAAATGCTTGGGCCTGTAAAAAGGTTTTGTTTCTTGGTTTCAATGTATTGTAAAGTACTTTCACTGTATAATAATTGTAAAAAAAAATTAAGGTCACTACTTCACGGATTTCGCCTATCACGGGTTCTATCACGTTAACCCGCGAAAAACCGAGGAATGCACTGGATATCTATTCTATCTATCTATCTATCTATCTAATCTATCTAGCTATCTATCTTATCTATCTATCATCTATCTATCATTAATATATAATATAATTTAATATATATAATATATAATGAAAGTAACAGATCTGACTAACATATAATATAAAAGATGCCAAGATCATACAATGACAGATTGCTTACAAATGCATAACCAAGTAGGCCAGAACCGAAAACAAACACAAGACAGGAAAAGTTGGAAAAGTGGAGAGCCTTATCGTCCTGCAGCTGGACTTGAACTCAGCTGATGATATATATATAAATTTATATATTAAATAAATTATTCTATATATATATAGTTATAATATATATATACATAATATAATTATATATATGTATATATATATATATAATACATATATATGAGTATATGTAATGCATATGGATATAGTATCCATATACATATATGTATATATATAGTATAGTATATAATATGATATTTTATATATATTATATATGTGTGTGTGTGTGTGTGTGTTGTTGTTGTGTGCTGTGTGTGTGTGTGTGTTAGTGTTGTGTGTGGTTGGTTTGTATCTAGAATAAACATTTACATATATACAGGGCACCCACGCACACACACACACACAACATAATATTATAATTTATACATATATAAATGAATAAAATATATATAATAATATTTATCTATATATTTAATAATATAATATTTATATATACAATATATATATATGTATATATAATATATATATTCATATTAATATATAATGATATATTATAGCTATATATATATTTGATATTGTATATATGTATATATACACACTTAACACTACACCACCAACACACCCACCCAACACACACACACTCTACACACACACAACACACACATCACAACACACAACACACACACACACACACACACCACACACATATAGATATATAATTATTATATGATGATGTATAATATATAATAGTAATATATACACACACACACACATCAAACTATGTAAGTAGTTTTATCACACACACACACACACAGACACAGCACACACACACCAGTGACACACAACCACACTACACACAACACCACATCACACACACCACACACCACACTACACACCACACACACCACAACACACGACACACACACTACCACACACACAAATTTTAAATTATGATATTATATCATATAATGTAATATTTTAGAAATAATATATTTTACATATGATAATAAATTAAATAACATAAATAACAATTTGTATGTGGATATTTACTTTGTTGTGTGTGTGTGGAAACGTGTGGTGTGCTGTGTGTGTGTGTGTGTGTGGTGTGTGTGTTGTGTAATATATATAATAATATATATAATTATATACGTATATAATATATATATAATGATAAATTTAATTAGTATATATATTAATATACTATAATATTATATTATGATAATATATTATATATAATATATATGTTATATTCATAATAATGTGTGTGTGTGTTGCTGTGTGTGTTGTGTGTGTGTGGTGTGTGTGTAGTGTGTGTGGTGGTGTGAATTTCTATATAAGTACATATAATTCATAATAAATTAGTTTATCTGTTATAATATATAGATTATGTAACATAATATCCATACATGATATATATATATACATTGATAACCTAATTATTAATATATATGTACTTATATTGTAGTGTACATTTAATAATACATTATGTATATTACATACAGTATAGTTATATTATATATATATAATATTTATATATACTATACATACTACATATATATATATAATATTATATATATATATATATACTAGCTATTATAATATACTTATATACTCATCTTATTATGATTACCAATGATGTCATTATGACAGAGCATCGCATGTGCAATTATTATATATATAAGAATTTAGTTAATATGATATATATATATATATAATATATATAGTATATATATGATATGTAATATTTATATTATGGGTGTGTGTGTATGCAACTACACAGGACCACAGACAATATTAATATATATTTACAACTAAGCAATATATCTAGTATTAATATTACAGATATGTATGTGTATATGTGTAATACATTACATAGTATTATTATATATATTATATACTATAAATATATATAATATATATATACTAGATATATGATCATATGTGTGTGTTGTGTTGTGGGTGTGTATGCATGCATACACGCACACCCCCAAATAATTATACTACAATATAATATAGATATAATATATATATATAAAGATAATAATTTATTAAATAAAATTAATATACTTATATATATATAGTATCATATCACACACACACAATCACAGACTACAAACAGCACACACATCTACATCACACTACAATCAAAACACACATCACACGACACACACACAACACACACACACACACTACCACACTGCCACACGACACACACACAGTGGGACACACAGACACACCACACACCACCACACACACACACACACACACACACAATCATATATATTAAAGATTGATATCAATATTATACTTATATTAAAATATATATTCATATAATATACATATCCTATATATAATGATATCAATATTAGTATTAATATATATATACTATATATATACACATATATATATATTGATAACTTATATATCTACATATACTATATGCCCAGATCAACTATATTATGATATTAGTTATTATACATACACATTAATTATGTATATATATATATATATATTATATGAATTAAAAATAGTATGCTTATTCTTTATTATTTAAGTAATAATATTATATATATACTATTATATTAATTAATCTATTAAATAATAGATAGAGAGAGAGACGAGGGATAGTAATATAGCTCTTCGTGAGATAGGTATGGTTAGACTATATGGTAGATATGAGCGTATCATGCTTCTAAGGCTACGATTATAGTTTTATAGCTAGTAATTAGTGATGACGATCTACGATAAGAGTACATTTAGACTATTGGCGTAGGTGGAGATGTCTAACTAATAACTAATACGTAAGAGAGATATGTATACAATGCTAGTGACTATGTACGATGTATTCGAAGATTGACTAGAGAGTATTTTTAAGCCCAGATGCCTATACAGATCGAGAGTTATTGTGATACAGAGGAGCGACCAGCTGGTTACGGCAGAGTTAGGTCGGTATGAGTATGCTTGTGTCATAGATAAGATCTGTGACTAAGTTTCGACTGCGGCGAGGTAAATGAGAAATAAGTAGTCTATCATATGATGATCTGGGCGGGCGTCATAATTCTTAGTACTTAATGGCGTGTCGTAGCTTGTGTATCATAATCGTTAGATAAATGAAAGTGACTCGTAAATATAAAATTAAATATATGAATAAGTATTACAGTGTAAACGACTATTATAATTTGTTCATACAGAAGTATAAATTCCATATATATAGTTAATATATACATTGTCGTTTTTGAGTTTTAGTGAACATATAGAGGAGGATATAAGATATAAATAAGATTATGAATAGAAATAGTACTACTAACCGTATATGAATATAACAGATAATAAATTAGAAAGGTCATGACATACGTATATAAGACCATATTATAGTACACACCGGCGGAGGAGGGGGAGAGGTGGAAGGACGGAGACCATAATGTGGTACGATATACATATGAGTTAGAGTGAGGCGAGTGAGTAACATATATGAGTTGGAGAGGTAAGAGAGGTACGATGAAGACTACATGAAGAGGTAGTAGATACCAACGATATACTAGGTAGAGTATATAATAAGTTATACTATATGGAGGAACGATATAGTGACTGATTCCCACAGAGACGAGCACGAGATATATATATTAAAAAAAAATAGATAGAAGGGACTCTTTTTATATAGAAAGAGATATAGTCAGAAGTGATGATGAATACATCTTATAAGGGTAATAAGCATACCTGATATCGTAAGAGAGGACATATATAAATATAATTATTATTAATAAGTAATAGTACCTATAGATAATTGAACTAATATACAAGGTAATAATAAATTATTTTATAATAGTTAGCTATATAATTATATAGATTTTGTAATTTTTTACTGACGTGAGAATAGATGACAGACAGACAGAGAAAAATAATAAAGTCGACAGTCTTGTTCTTTCATTGCGTCTACCGTCTCCCTTCATCCTATATTTACATTCACCCCCCAGCATCTGTACCGTTTCTGAAGTCCTAGCCAGACATGTCAAACCCCTGCACCGATGAGTTTTTTTTCTCTTTTTTTTGTTGTTAGTTTTGGTATTCTTACTGGTAGTATATACTTAGTGGTTCCTATTATACCGCACCACACCAGGAAAGCAGTTGACCGGGCGATAGCCCTCATACACTACACAATTGCGAATACATGTATACTGACTATCCAACGAGTTGTTGCCAAGCACACCTATTTTTATTTTTTCATCTTGGCCTTTTGGTTATCCCATACATTTTTGTGGTTGAGATGTAGATAGCTTTTATTAAGAAAACACTGACTGACGACATTTAAGGTGGTGATTAATAATAGCAAGGTCGTTCTGGTCATGCATAATCATTTATGGCTAATATAGATGTGTGGCAATGTATATACTACGAATCAAGCAATCGCGATTCTGGGTGTATCGTGTCGCTTCTGGACGATTTACACGGGTACTATAGGCAAAGAGTAGTATATATAAAGACGCTGGACGAGTGTTTAGTTCCCCATATTGCAACCGAAATAACTTGTTGATCAGCTGGATTCATCTGCAAGCAAGCAGTCCCACCGTCGCATATCTCCTACTTCAGTCGAGCGTCGTATGGTTGATTTCCAGTATCTGTGTGTCAACACTGTGTGTCTGTAGAATCATCTTGTATATCTCAGGTTTGTTAAGTATAGAAATAGGAGAAAGTGGTTAAACTTGACGCATTTCAATTTATTTGTCGGTTTTACATCGATCATATTTGCGTGTACAGCTACTGGATCATACAATATCGCTTGCTTGTTTTTGTGTTATTCTAATACCTAGATTAGTTCTATTACAGATTGTTCTGTGTCATGTACTAATACATATCTCAATCTTCTTCTCACTCCTTTTAGCATCGGTGTTCGTTTAAGTTGGATATACCGATGGAATAGTCTACGGTGTATAGTTTGAGACATGGAGTCTGATAGGTGTGATGTAAGAGGAGCACCTAAGCGACATTGTGCTGAAGCCAGCGACCGGATTACTTAGTGTGAGGAATATGAGGATGCGCGCATCTGATAGAGGCTAGATGTGGTGGTAGATGTTGCTATGATTTATGCCTATTATGTATGATATTGTATATATTACGGATATATCCTATGTGGTAGCTGAAATTTATTAAGTATAGTATATACTCACGGGTTATATAAATAGTATATATATATTTATCCTTTATACACAACACACACCATAGATTACAATATTACGAACCACACACGTCTAGACACCACACCACAACCACAGCACTACACGAACACAACGACACACACAGACGACCACGAAACACACACAACAACGACACACAACGACACACACGAACGGCAACACAGCAATACCGAACTTAGGGAGAGGTGGTAGTAAGTTATCATAGACGATGATACGATGAATATAACACGATGATGGAAGGTAAGGAGAGAGAGAGAGAGAGAGAGATAGAGATGAGAGAGAGAGAGATGAGAGCAGAGAGAGAGAGAGAGAGAGAGAGAGAGAGAGAGAGAGAGAGAGAGACTTTCCAGCAGTACCAAACCGCCGTACCCTGTCCACACCTTGTACCCTCCTCATGCCCTGCTCCCGCTCCCCCAGCTGGTCGTCGTGGCCCTGATCGCCCTCGCGTCCGTGGCCCTCGCGATGCCAGGCTACGGAGGCTACAGGCCGTCTTACCACGGCTCTTCCCACGGCTTCCACGGCTCGTCCCATGGCTCCTTCGGCTCTCACGGCTCCTTCGGCTCCCACGGCTCCTTCGGCTCCCACGGCTCCTACCACCGACCCTCCTCCGGATACTACAGGTGAGTGGCCGCGATCTCGCCTCCAGGGACCCTCCTGATCAGGCCCCTTGCCATCTCCGCCAAGGAGGTCGTTTGGTGGTGGTGGTTCGTTTGTTACGAACGGATTTTGATTAAAAAAAAAATCCAGAGGTGTGGCTTAGCCAAACATAGATGCCATTAAATTTTGGTGGCGATCCGGATCTGGATTGCTTTTTTCTTTGTAATTTTTCAAGTATCAATAAGTCATTGCATCCGTGACTCAATTGCCTTGGCGGAGGCATGCGCTCTCTGAGTGCTTCTAGGTGATACTGACGTAACCTTCCCCATCCGCCCTTCCCTGACGCGTCCCTCTTCGGAAACATTTCCCTGGCTCTCTGTCTGTCTTCAGTCATCCTCGCTTGCCTCCTCTCCTCTTTCTCACTCACTTTCCTTTCTCCTCTTTTTCTCCTTTAAATAATGTCCTATAACCTCCGCTATCCGCCCTTCCCTCGCTCTCCGCTCATCCCGAGTCCTTCGTCCGCAGGCCCCACGGACACCGCTGGTGAGGAATCGGAGGCGCGGCCGAGGCTTCGGGAGGCGCTGGCGATTCCCAGGAGGCGAGCCGAGACGACCTGCTGAAGGGGGACGAGTGAGCGCCCAAGAAGAATCGCGAAGGAATCCGTTAGGTTTTTGTATATATTTATTCTTATGTTGCGGGGGATATGCCGCTGCTGCCAAGAGATCTTTCGTTTGTTTGATTGTTTGTTTCTGTAATTGTGAAAAGAGGTGTGAAAAAATGAGTGATGGAGACATATCAAGGCGTTGGCGATATTTGTTGTTGCTGGGATGTTATCAGTTTTTTGTGTTCAGTAGACTGTATGTCTCTTAAAACAAGTGCGAATTAATTTGTTAAGCGAAAAATAAAAATGCGAAATTAATAAAGTGATAAAAAAATATTCTTGACATTTATTATCAATATTATTATCACCATAATCAGGATGGTTATTTTCATGAGACCATTATCATTATCACCATCATTACCATCAATATCATATCTTTTTGTCATTATAATCACTGTTATTGCACCCTTATTTTTTTTTTTGTTTCACAAAAGTGATGGTGATAACAGCAATAATCACACTCATAATAATAACAATAATGATAATGATGATAGTGTGCCTAGTTGCTATTATCTCATACTTTTGACTAATGAAAAATGTCTGTTTTTCTTCTCTCTCATTCTCTCTATTCTGTTTAATATATACGGTTTCCTGCGCTCGTATATAGATACTAGATTCATACTTTTAAATTCTGTTGATTAAGGGTGCTCAGGCCCGCCATTGCCGGTCGTTATTCAGTAAATAATGATAATAAAAAAAATATATGTAGTATCACACTTAGAGGTGATACCAGACGGTTTTAAGGACAAGTCTCTCTCTCTCTCTCTCTCTCTCTCTCTCTCTCTCTCTCTCTCTCTCTCTCTCTCTCTCTCTCTCTCTCTCTCTCTCTCTCTATCTATCTATCTATCTATCTATATCTATCTATCTCTCTCTCTCTCTCTCTTTATCTCTCTCTTCCCTCACCCCCGTCTCTCTCTCCGCTCACTCTATTTGTCCATGAAAGGCGCAGGACTGAGCGAAAACACGAATAACACGAGAGAAAATAAGAGAGAAGGAAGAAATAGATAGAAAGAGAGAGAGATTGATAGATAGATAGAGAGAAGGAGAGATAAAGAGGGAGATAGATAGAGAGTAATAGCGATAAAGATAAAGATTAGTGAAGAGGAGGAGGAGGATGAAGGAGGAAGGGGATAGTTATAAGAAAATGATGATGATGATGTTGATGATTAGACGGAGCAGAATGATGAAGAGACATGCGATGACGGTGATAATGCTCATGTGAATGTGGATGTCAAGGAAAATATTTGTTATAATACTGATGCCATGATGATGACAACGGCGATGAAACTTACAACGACAAAGAAATAGATGATGAGGACAATAGCAATTACGATAAAGTTGATGACAAGGAAGGCGAGGATGACATCTGTCATGTAATGATGATAATGATGATGACGAATGATGACGAATACAAAGGTGATAATAATGAGAATACTACTACTGCGGATATTAATACAACAGTTATTATAACTACTACTATTAATGACAATGATGGCAATAATGATAACAATAAGTTTCTCCGCCTAAATCTAAAATCTCACAACCGAGAGAGACGCGGAAACAGTCAGTCGAAAAATGCAAGTCACGCTTCAATATATCATTTCACTGAAAATGTTTTCCAAGAGCGTCTTATCAGGCTGATAATTACCGTATTATTGTATTTTACCGACTAGATAAAGTGAACTAGATGGCAGGTTAAGAGATTTCAGCATTCTTATAAAATCACTGGGATTTTATTTGCAAACCTACGAAGTCGACGATCTGTTAAACTAGTCGACGAAATGCCAGAAAGAGAGACGCCATTTTGTGTTTTTTTGTGATTGGTCTAGGTCACCACGATTGACAAGTGTTTTTTTTTACGAAAAGTTTTCAATTGCAAGATGCTGGCAAATTTGGAATTAGATACCACTTATCGCTGGGTCGAGGATTTTGCATTACAAGCATCTTTTCCTATCGCGGACGGGATGAAAATGCGCTCACGGCGAGTGGGGTTAGATAATTACTTTAAGGCGGGAAATACAAAGTTGTTTTTGCAGGAGTGACCAAGTCGAGGAGATTACTTATCTAACAGTGCCTAGAGTGGGAGGAGTGGGGAGGGGGGCTTGTTTGTGTGGAGAATTAACCATAAAGTTTTCGTGTTCAAAATCGGTAAGGAATATGGGTAGCCAGTCTTATCCTGCAGCGATTTTATACTATTGTTTTGGCAGGAGGGAAATGCATTAGTTGTGTGTGTGTGTGCGTGTGTATGTGTGTACATACACATATATGTAAGTATCTATCTATGTACTGTGAACCCTCGCTGTAACGCGGTTCACCTTTCACGTTCTCGCTGCTTCACGAATTTGCATTGTGCATTGTGTTCTGCATTCTGATTGGCTAAACAGTCTCTCCGCTTCTTCTCTACCTGTGTGTCAATAACGTTACGGTTTATTATGTACATGTCGTAAAACAGCTTGCTAAATTATTTTAATGGTGTACTGGAAGCAATGAGGGCGACAGATGCATAGTCAATAATAGGACGGACAGCATGTACATAGAATGATCTTAGTACTTTGTGTCCTGTTCCTATGTGTCTCCCTGTCATGATTTTCATGACTGACAGTCTTTCCTTGGTTCTGTCAAGCAGGTATTGGATCTCCTTTTTGAAAGTGAGTGTGTGTCCTACCATACACCAAGGTATAGATGGTCCTTCACCCACTCCAGATCCATACCCTGTACAGTGAGTTTTTTGTTTCTGACATTAGTTCTCATAGCCATTGCTTTGGATTTTGCTGCCGATATTTTTAGACCCGTCCTACAACACTCTTCAGACACCAGGTTCAGACAACGCTGAGCCCTAGTTAGGCAGTGGTTGCCAGAGGCTATGATTGCCAAGTCATCTGCATAAGAGATGATCTTGCATCCCTCTGGCAGGTGAATGTCGAGTATGATGGACATGAGGGTATTGAACAGGACTGGACTAAGAACCCCTCCCTGAGGAGTTCCATTTTCAAGTGGCATGTGCTGTGAGAGGTGGCCTTGAGATCTGACATTTGCTGACCTATTTTTAAAATAGTCAGCTATCCAGGCCAAGAGTCTGCCTTTGACTCCTTTGTGGATTAGGGTCTCTTGAATGGCAAGCGGGCTTGCCAACTCAAAAGCCTTCTCCAGTTCTAGGAAGACAACCACGGCGGGCGAGGTGCAGATTGTGCTTAAGAGTGTGGAAATGCTGTGAGCAGTGTTCTTACCACTTGTGAACCCGTGCAGGTGTTCATGAGGGGAACCCGTCTTCCATCGGAGCCTGTTGAGTACCATCTTCTCAGCTGTTTTACCCAGGCAGCTGAGAAGAGAGATGGGACGGTACTTGCCAGGCTCCTTTGGTTTTGGGATGGGAACTATTGTGGCTTGTTTCCAGTTCTGGGGCACCGTGGCGGTTTGCCTGGATTTGTTGATAACCTGCAAGAATGCAAGTTCTGCTGCATGGCCTAAATGCGAAATGATGGGGTGGGAGATCCCATCAGATCCTGGTGTTGATCCAGAACTGGTTTTGTATGATTTTCTTAGTTCCCTAAGAGAGAACAAGGCATCCGTGTCATCAGCTTCGAGTGCCTTGTCTCTTATGAGAGCAAGTCTTCCTGGATTTAAGTTTTGTTGTTTTTCTATCGTCATTGGAGGCAGATTGTTGGTGCTGGTTCTGGCTGAGAACTCAAGCACCAATCTGTTAGCCTCTGATTGTGGATCATGATGAGTGCATTTTGGGGCTTCGCGGCTTGTCGCTTGCCTGACCCGTTTCCACAACTCTGTAAGGCTGGTCTGGTGCCCAAAAGTCTGGCACCATTCCAGCCATTTTTCCTGCCTTACTCTGTTGGCAGTTTCCTTGGCATCCACGACAGCTTCCCTCAACAGGGCCAGATTGTCGGGAGATCTTTGCCGTCGGAAATTTTTTCCGCATATATTAACCCTGTGGTTGACCTCTATGATCTCGTCGTTATAGTACCAGGCGTCTTTGTGAGTTCTGGACCATGGGCGAGTTTTGGGGATGGTTTGTGAGGCTGCCTGGTTTAGAGTGGTGACTATGCCGTAGTGATCACTGGTAACCGTATCATCGACACACCACCGAATTCTCTCCACCATTGTTGCAGTGGCAAAGGTGAGGTCTAGGACCCCTCCCCTCACGTGCGTTGGTTCTTTGGTGTTGAGAAGAGCGATCTCAGGGAACGTGTCAAGCACTTCTGCTATGTGAATGCCTGCCGCGTTCGGCCTTTTGCGGGGATTCAGCATGGCTATGTGTGCATTGAAGTCTCCCCCTATGATCACTCGATCTTGTGCTGCGGTAGCACAGACCTGGTTTAAATCTAAGCTCCCACACAGTGGTTTGCTATAAATATTATATATTTTTATAGGGCCCCCAGGTAGCTGAATCTCAACAGCAAGAGATTCAACACCATCTCCACAGTGCGGCGGGTTGGCTATTAAGGAGCACGGGATTGCTTCTTTTACCAGGGTCATCAAGCCTCTAGCACCATCCAGGTTTGAAGTGGTGAAGGCATGATATCCTGAGAAGCACACAGATCCCATAGTTAGTGTCTCCTGGAGCATGACGACGTCAATGCTCCTTGCTCGCACTATTGACTGGAGAAAGGAGTTCTTGCTTTTATAGCTGCAGATGTTCCACTACAGAATGCTTAGATTGTGTGCCATGATGGTTACTCAGAGTCACTTGCTTCAGCTTCAGATGCCCCAGTGCTGGTAGCATCTGATAAATATAGATCCTCGTTGATTGAGGATTGCACAACTTTCTCTAAGTGAGACACTCCGGTTAAGGGTCTACCGAAAGGTGTAGAGCCTTGGTTGGAAGTGCCACCTCGGGTCAAGAGATCAGACTTTGGCTGTACAGACTCGGCCTGCAGTGGGGGCTTTTGCTGCAGTTTCAGCCTGTCCTGACAGACTAGCTGGGGTTTCACGTGATGCTTCTCCCGAAGCTAGCCTGCCATCCGAGGATTTAGGGAGGGGAGTGCTGCTCTTTTTCGGTTTGGAGGCTTCTAGCTTCCTTCCCTTCAGAGCTGCCACAATTTGGGTCATAGCCGTCATGGCGACCTGCACTGCCTTCTCCGCCTCCTCACTGGTCCTCCCCAAGGCTGTTGCTACTGCAGAAATTACAGCACTCAACAGGAGAGTCATATCTTTCTCGTCAAAGAAAAGATTATCCTCTACTGGGGGGCCTTTGCTGTGGCCTCTGAAACCTTTTTCCCTTTGGTTCTTTTTTGTTTTCTTGCCACTAGCAAGCTTGGGAAATTCCTCTCTGTTGAGAGGTATCCAGCTTTGGCT
>NW_020870120.1:0-2500 GCF_003789085.1 Penaeus vannamei | reverse complement strand
TCTCGGCCTCCTCGTCGGCCACTAAGCCCCGTTCTGCCATGCTCGCCTTAATATACTCGTTTTCTCGGGTGTTGACGTGGTGGTGCCCGTCCTGGCCTGGCACTGCCCATGACAGCACGATGCCTGGAAAAGGGAGAGAGGGGAGAGAGAGGCAGAGGAGAAGGAGGAGAGAGAGGAGAAGGAGCGAGCGAGCGAGAGAGAGAGAGAGAGAGAGAGAGAGAGAGAGAGAGAGAGAGAGAGAGAGAGAGAGAGAGAGAGAGAGAGAGAGAGAGAGAGAGAGAGAGAGAGAGGGGGGGTCGAATCATAGAAGGGAGGAGAGGAGGGAGGGTCGATTCTAAGAGGGATGAGGAGGGAGAGGAGAATCACAGGGGGGGGGAAGAGAGAACGAGAGAACAGAGAAAGAGAGAGGAAGACACACACACACACACACAAACACACAAGAAAAAAAAACATACAATAGAAAAAAAATCCCCAACCCCGCCCACCACTGCACCAAACCCACCACGATCCCAACCCCCTCCGCAACCCCACCTGTGCAGGCGTGCTTCACCAGATTATCCATGAAGACGCCCTCGAACGCCCTCGGGATGTGCTCCCCGACCTCGAGGCTCAGAACCCAGTCGAACCTCGCGCCCACATCCACGCGGCGGGCGAGGTTCAGCCGGCCGATCCTGCCGCGGCTCAGACGGGCGATGTTGGCCGCGCCGTCCCACCCTTCGGGGAGGAGAGGAGGATGTTAGTTTAGGTTTAGTTTTAATTCCATTTGCTACAAGGGATTCTCTCTGCTGTGACAGCTTGTCTGTTTTTATTTTCGCCAAATCTCCCCCTGTGCGCAAGGAGTGGCCGGGGTTACCACTCACAGGCCGGGCGTGGGATCGAACGCGGGTCCGCAAGATTGCTAGACCAGCACCTTGCCGCTGCGCAGCACAGCGCAGGAGGGAAGAAGGGAGGATGAGGAGCGGAGGCGAGGGAGAGGAGGGAGTGGATAAGGAGGGCGAGAGAGGGAGGAAGGGAGAGGAGGAAGGAGGGAAGGGGAGGAGGGAGGAGGGGAGGAGGAGGGAGGAGGGAGGGAGGAGGGAGAGGGAAAGGAGGAGGGAGGGTGGATGAGGAGGGGCGAGGGAGGGAAAGGAAGACGGAGGGGAAGCGAGGGGAGGAGGGAGAAGGGGGTGGATTAGGAGGGACGAGAGGAGGAGGGGGTAGATGAGAAGGAAGGAGGGAAGGGAGGAGGGGGTGGATAAGTAGGGAGGAGGGGAGGGAGAGGAGGGGAGGTAGGGAAAGAGGAGGGGAGGAGGAAGGAGGGGGGATGAAGAGGCGAGCGAGGAAGGGAGCGTGGGATAAGGAGGGGGCGAGGAAAGGGAAGGATGAGAAGGGTAGGGAGGGTAGGATGAAGGGAAGCAGAAGTGAAGTGGAAGAGAGAAGGAGGAGTAGAGAAGGAGGGAGGGAAGAATTGAGGAGGAGGGAGTGAGTGAGGTGGGGATCATAAACGGAAAATGGAAAGGAGGTAGAAGGGAAGGTACAAGAAATGGTGGGGGGAGGGTGTAGTAGGTAAGGAGAATGAGGAGAAAGGTGGTGAAGGAAAAAGAAGACATATCATAATCATTATCATCATCATTATCATAATCATCATCACATCGTTATCATCATCACTACCACCACTTCCATCATCATCATTAACCCCATCACCATTATCACAAAAAGACACCAACCACCACCACATCATCACCACCACCACCGCCATCATCACAGAAAGACACCAACCACCACCACATCATCACCGTACGAACCTTTCCACGAGCGAACGACCTGCCCTCTACCGGTGAGATTCGCAGCCGCCATTTCCCGCGCGAAATTCCCCGCCATCTCCGCCTTCTCGCCCTCGTCTTCGGTTTCCACAAAGCTCTTGTAACTCCTGAGGAAGCACTGGCCGTAGTGACCGAGACCGGCGCCGAAGTCAGCCACGTTCGCGCTTCCGAACAAGTCCTCCAGCGCCCGGCACAGCTGTGGGGGAGAAGGGAGGGGGGGAGGGAAGAGGGAAGGGAGGAGGGGATTTAGGAAGAAGGGGAGGAAGGGGAAAGGGAGAGGGAGAGAAGAAGGGAAAGAGAAGGGAAAGAGGTGAAGGGAGAGGAGAGAAAGGGTAGGAATAGGCAGGAAGAAAGAGGAGAAGGCAGGAGGGTAAAAGGGGAAAGGAACGGGGACAAAGAAGAGGAAGAGGGAGGAAGGAGGGAGAGGGAAGGGAGGGAGAGATGAGGGGAGGGAAAGGAAAAGAGACAGAAGGAATAAGAAAATAAGGATATGGGTGTGTGTGTTGTGTGTGTTGTGTGTGTGTGTGTGTTGTGTGTGTGGTGTTGTGTGGTGTGGTTGTTGTGTGTGTGTGTAAAGTATAGTGGCATATAATACATAGTATATGTATATATATATAATATATTATATATAGATACTATTATACATATATACCTATATATATAATACAACATCTAATATATATAATATCTACTACTTC
>NW_020870119.1:145000-157416 GCF_003789085.1 Penaeus vannamei | reverse complement strand
TTCCCACCAAACAACAAAGATACACCACTAGCCAACATCAAACACCTTTATTCCACCAAACAACAAAGATACACCACTACCAACATCAAAACACTTTATTCCCCAAACAACAAAGATAACACCACTACCAACATCAAACACCTTTATTCCACCAATAACAAAGATTCACCACAACAAAGATACCACCACTACCAACATCAAACACCTTTATTCCCACCAAACAACAAAGATACCACCACTACACATCAACACCTTTATTCCCACCAAAAACAAAGATACCACCCACTACCACATCAAACACCTTTATTCCCCACAAACAACAAAGATACACACTACCAACATCAAACACCTTTATTCCCACCAAACAACAAAGATAACCACTACCAACACAAACACCTTTATTCCCCAAACAACAAAGATACCACCACTACCAACATCAAACACCTTTATTCCCACCAAACAACAAAGATACCACCACTACCAACAACAACACCTTTTATTCCCCACCAAACAACAAGATACACCACTACCAACATCAAACCTTTATTCCCACCAAACAACAAAAGATACCACCACTACCAACATCAAACACCTTATTCCCACCAAACAACAAGATACCACACTACCAACATCAACACCTTTATTCCCCACCAAACAACAAAGATACCACCACTACAACATCAAACACCTTTATTCCCAAACAACAAAGATACCACCACTACCAACATCAACACCTTTATTCCCCACCAAACAACAAAGATACCACCACTACCAACATCAAACACCTTTTATTCCCCACCAAACAACAAAGATACCACCACTACCAACAATCAAACACCTTTATTCCCACCAAACAACAAAGATACCACCATAACCAACATCAAACACCTTTATTCCCACAAACAACAAAGATACCACCACTACCACATCAAACACCTTTATTCCCCACCAAACAACAAAGATACCACCACTACCAACATCAAACACCTTTATTCCCCACCAAACAACAGATACCACCACTACCAACATCAAACACCTTTATTCCCACCAACAACAAAGATACTATCACCACCCAACATCAAACACCTTTATTCCCACCAAACAACAAAGATACCACCACTACCAACATCAAACACCTTTATTCCCACCAAACAACAGATTACCAACATCAAAAACCCCCACCCAAACAACAAAGATACCACCACTACCAACATCAAACACCTTTATTCCCACCAAACAACAAAGATACCACCACTACCAACATCAAACACCTTTATCCCACCAAACAACACCACACTACCAACATCAACACCTTTATTCCCACCAAACAACAACGATACCACCACTACCAACATCAACACCTTTTTATTCCACCAAACAACTACCACCACTACCAACATCAAACACCTTTTTATTCCCACCAAACAACAAAGATACCACCACTACCAACATCAAACACCTTTATTCCCCACCAAACAACAAAGATACCACCACTACCAACATCAAACACCTTTATTCCCACCAAACAACAAAGATACCACCACTACCAACATCAAACACCTTTATTCCCCACCAAACAACAAAGATACCACCACTACCAACATCAAACACCTTTATTCCACCAAACAACAAAGATACCACCACTACCAACATCAAACACCTTTATTCCCACCAAACAACAAAGATACCACCACTACCAACATCAAACACCTTTATTCACCAAACAAAAAGATACCACCACTACAATCAAAACACCTTTATTCCACCAAACAACAAAGATACCACCACTACCAACATCAAACACCTTTATTCCCCACCAAACAACAAAGATACCACCACTACCAACATCAAACACCTTTATTCCCAACCAAACAACAAAGATACCACCACTACCAACATTCAAACACCTTTATTCCCACCAAACAACAAAGAACCACCACTACCAACATCAAACACTTTATTCCACCAAACAACAAAGATACCACCACTACCAACATCAAACACCTTTATTCCCACCAAACAACAAAGATACCACCACTACAACATCAAACACCTTTATCCCCCAAACAACAAAGATAAACCACTACCAACATCAAACACCTTTATTCCCCCAAACAACAAAGATACCACCACTACAACATCAAACACCTTTATTCCCACCAAACAACAAGATACCACCACTACCAACATCAAACACTTTATTCCCCACCAAACAACAAAGATACAACCACTACCAACATCAAACACCTTAAAAACAAAGATACCACCATACCACATCAAACACCTTTTATTCCCCCAAACAACAAGATACCCACCACTACCAAACATCAAACACTTTATTCCCCCCCAAAACAAAAGATACCACCACTACCAAATCAAACACCTTTATTCCCACCAAACAACAAAGATACCACACTACCAACATCAAAACCTTTATTCCCACAAACAACAAAGATACCAACATCAACATCAAACACCTTTATTCCCACAAACAACAAAGATACCACCACTACCAACATCAAAACACCTTTATTCCCACCAAACAACAAAGATACCACCAACTACCAACATCAAACACCTTTATTCCCACAAAACAGACACTACCAACATCAAACACTTAGTTCCCCACCAAACTACATCACCCCCCCCCCCCCAAACGAAGCCAAACCACCACCCTCAATCCGCGTCTTTCTCCCCCCCCCCCCCCCGCCCATTGAACCAGACGCGATCCACCGCCCCCCGAGAGAGACGTCGAGAGGCCGCCCTGTGTCTCGTGCTCGATTTAATGCCCCGTGAAATGCCAGCACCGCGTGAACAGCTCTAGCACAAGGGGGCTTCGTGGCTTGAGGAGAGGAAATCGAGGCTTGGGGTCGCCGGAGATGTTTATTTATTTTATATCATCATTTCGTTAACATGTATGTATACGCGAGATCATGCAATCATACATACATATATACGTTACATAACATAATTACACGCATATATATATATATATATATATATATATATATATATATTATATATATATATATATATATACAGATAGACAAATGTATACATTCATAACACACGAACACACACACACACACACACACACAACACACACACACAGAGACAGAGAGAGAGAGAGAGACAGAGAGAGAGAGAGAGAGAGAGAGAGAGAGAGAGAGAGAGAGAGAGAGAGAGAGAGAGAGAGAGAGAGAGAGAGAGAGAGAGAGAGAGAGAGAGAGAGAGAGAGAGGAGAGAGAGAGGGGGGAGAGAGAGGAGGAGAGAGAGAGAGAGAGAGAGAGAGAGGGGAGAGAGAGAGAGGAGAGAGAGAGAGAGAGAGAGAGAGAGAGAGAGAGAGAGAGAGAGAGAGAGAGAGAGAGAAGAGAGAGAGAGAGAGAGGTGTGTGTGTGTGTGTGTGTGTGTGTGTGTGTGTGTGTGTGTGTGTGTGTGTGTGTGTGTGTGTGTGTGTGTGTGTGTGTGTGTGAGAGAGAGAGAGAGAGAGAGAGAGAGAGAGAGAGAGAGAGAGAGAGAGAGAAGAGAAGAGTGAGAGGTGTGTGTGTGTGAGAGAGAGAGAGAGAGAGAGAGAGAGAGAGAGAGAGAGAGAGAGAGAGAGAGAGAGAGAGAGAGAGAGAGAGAGAGAGAGAGAGAGAGAGAGGGTGAGAGAGAGGGGGAGAGAAGAGAGAGAGGAGAGAGAGAGAGAGAGAGAGGAGAGAGAGAGAGAGAGAGAGAGAGAGAGAGAGAGAGAGAGAGAGAGAGAGAGAGAGAGAGAGAGAGAGAGAGAGAGAGAGAGAGAGAGAGAGAGAGAGAGAGAGAGAGAGAGAGAGAGAGAGAGAGAGAGAGAGAGAGAGAGAGAGAGAGAGAGGGGGGGGGGGTCATCATATACTTACGTACGCCCACAAACACACGTAGTAACAAGATTAAATCCATGCCGTCCGTATTCAATGACACTCTAGTTATGAAACATTCCTTCATGCAATACAAATAGAATCAGTATCATTGCAAGTCATTTTATAAGTGCTAAGTAATGTAAACATTTGCTGACTGCTTTCATGAATACTTATCATCGCTTGCGAAAATAAATAAACATTCTATTTCGCGAACTTACACTCCTAACTGTAAACAAACACGTTTTCATCCAAACAAACATTTGATAAACAAACACTGACATAAAAGATAATGATGTTGATAACGATCATTCATTAGATAATGCGACAGTAAAAGAAAAATGATGAAAATTGCACCCTGAAAAAAATGGAGAAAAAAATACATACATAACGCTCGAAATTACCAATTAGTTAAATGGTCTGGATTAATCAACCTGAAATTCATTAAAACATTAAAATAAAAAATTACTCGACGTGTTTTGTTGACGGCGGATCTCCATATCGACTACACTACGGAGACTATAGAACCCAGTGAAAGTATATAAAGTTTACACGCGAGACCGATTAGCTACGCTTTGAAAATGGTTTTGGCGTAACTACTCTTTTACGAGCTGCTAACAATCGAGGCAGAAGACAACGCGTCACTCCCTCTCTCTTTCCCACACCCCCCCCCCCCCGAGACACGAGAAGACCCTGGACGCAGACGGCTCGGGTTGCGCAGTGTAATCGCTCCCTCGTCCCCCCTTCCCCTTCCCCCTTCTTTCCTCTTCTTCTTCCTCTTTCTCCTTCTCTTCTTTCTTCTCTTTCTTTTTCTTCTTCTTGCTCCTTCTTTTTCTTCCTCTTCTCCTTCTCCTTTCTCTTTTCTTGTCCTTTTCTTCTCCTCCCTTCTCCGCCTTTCTCTTCCTCTTTCTCCTCCCCTTCTCGTTCTCCTTCTCTTCCCCTTCTCCTCCTCCTCCCTTCTTATCTTTTCTCTTCCTCTCCCTTCTTCCTTCTCCTTCTCCTTCTCCCTTCTCCTCTCCTTCCCCTTCTCTCTCTTCTCTTCTCCCTTTCCCCTTTCCCTTCCGTTTCCTCTACCCTTCCCTTTCTTCAGCGACCCCTTTGCTGTTCCCTTTCTCCCACCATCTTGCTTCTCCTCTCTTCGTAGACCCACTTTCATCTTCCTCTCTCTTACCTACCCCATTCTTCCGAAGTTCTGCCTCCCTCTTCCTTCTCTTCATTTCCCCGACGCAGTTACTTCTTCCTTTTCTCTTACTCATTTTCTCCACCTCCCTCTTTCTCCACCTTATCTCGGAGACCCCTTTCTCCTTCTCTCACCTCCTCTTCCTCCCATTCATTTCACAACCCCTCCCCTCCCCCCTCCCCCTCCCCTTCCGTCCTTTTTTTTCTCTCCATTTTCCTTTCCCTTTTCCTTCACCTTTCACCTTCCTTCCTTTCCCTCCTTCCCAAATTAATTCCTTTCTTTTCCCTTGACAACATCCTTCTCTCTCTCTTACTGACCTCTTTCGGCTTCCCTGTCAACGTCGTCACTACCCTTCCACTGCCAACTTTTTTTCCGTTTGTCAATCTCTTGCTCCTTTCCCTTCTGCTGCCAACGCCTTCCAACACCTTCTTCCCTCTCCTTTTTCTTGTCTACTTCCCCACCCTCTTTTCTTTTCCATTCCTCTGCCAACCTATTCCCTGTCTCTTTTCTTCCCCTGCCACCTCTTCCCTCTTTCCGTTCCATTTATAACACCCTACCTTTCCCCACTCCTTTGACAACCTCTATCCCCTATCTCTTCCTCTGCCACCATCTTCCTTTTCCCCTCTCCCTGCCAACTACCCTTACTCTTTTCCTACCACTGCTATCCTCTCCCCCCTTACCCCACCAACTCCCCCTGCTCCCCTTTCCCACCAACTTCCCCTGCCCCCCCCCCTTTCCCTACCAACTCCCCCTTCCCTCCCCCATTCCCCTACAACTCCCCCTGCTCTCCCCTCTCCCCACCAACCCCCCTACCTTCCCCCATTCCCCCACCAAACCCCTGCCCCCCTTCCCCTTCCCCCACCAACGTCCCCTGCCTCTCCCCCCACAACGTCCCTGCCCTCCCTCCTTCCGCACCAAACTCCCTCTCCCCCCTCCCCCCTTCCAACCCCCTGCCCCCCTTCCATGGTCTCGTTACGTACCTTGTCCGCAGGAAAACTCTTGCCTCGACGCGGCGTCTGTGCGTGATGCTAATGATGGGGCGAAGCGTTGAATACCGCGCGGGAAAAAACGCGCGTGGGATCTCTCCTCTCTCTCTCTCTCTCTCTCTCTCTCTCTCTCTCTCTCTCTCTCTCTCTCTCTCTCTCTCTCTCTCTCTCTCTCTCTCACTCTATCTATCTCTCTATCTCTCTATCTGTCTGTCTCTCTCTGTCTGTCTGTCTCTGCTCTCTCTCTCTCTCTCTCTCTCTCTTCTCTCTCTCTCCTCTCTCTCTCTTCTCTCTCTCTCTCTCTCTATCAATCTATCTATCTATCTATGTCTCTCTCTCTCTATGTCTCTCTCCCCCATGTCTCTCTCTCTCTCTCTCTCTCTCTCTCTCTCTCTCTCTCTCCTCTCTCTCTCTCTCTCTCTCTCTCTCTCTGTCTCTCTCTCTCTCTCTCTCTCTCTCTCTCTCTCTCTCTCTCTCTCTCTCTTCTCTTTATATATATTATTTATATATATATATATATATATATATATAATATATATATATATATATATATATATAATATATATATATATATATATATTTGGAATTCCCTGTGTGCTGTGTGTGTACGAATCTACGTATATATATGTATATGTGGAATTGGTGTTGTGTGTGTGTTGTGTGTGTGTGTGTGTGTGCCAGATGTGTGTGTGTGTGTGTTTGTGTCCAGGTGTGTGTTTGTGTGTGTGTGTGTGTCCAGGTGTGTGTTTGTGTGGCTCTTTGTTTACATACAGATGTTCCTGTCGACCTCCTCGCCTACCTTTGAGAGGATTTCAGAGGCCTCGATACCTGCACTACTTTCGTCAGCTGTTTTCGCTCCTCGTAACTGACCAGTATTTATTTTATTTCCCTTAACCCTTTTTTCTCGGCCGTTAGTACCTCCCCCCTCCCCCTTCCCTGGGCCCTTACCTTTTTTATTATGTAGTTTCCTGTATTTCTTTGGTTTGGAATTCTGTTTAGTGGCGTGGGTCTTTTTCTTTCTCTTTTCCCTCTACCTTTACTTTTTTTTCTCTCTTATCCTTTCTGTCCTCTTTTTTCTTCTCTCCTTCTCTTCTCTTATTGCTTTCCTTTACTATTTCTTCTCTTCGTCCTTTCCATCCTCCTTTTATCCCTTTTCGTTCCTCTCTCTTCCTTTCTCCTCTAATTCTCATGTTGTCCTTTCCTATCTCTCTCTTCATCTCTTCCACTCTTCCTCACTTGTCTTTTGCCGCCTTTTCCTTCTTTCCTCTCTTTTTTTTCTCCTTCTTTGCCTTTCTCTTTCGCTCTTCCGTCTCTTTCTCCCTTCCCCTCTCGCCATTCCCTCTACATCCTCTCTTTCTTTTCCATCCCCTCTCATTTTCCCTCCCTTCGCTCTTCCCCCTCTCAAAATCCTTTACCTCTCCTCCTTCCATCCTTTCTCTTCCCCCCATCACCCTCTTTTTCCTCCTTTCCCTTCCGCCCCCAACGCCTCTCCTTTTCCCTCCTTCGTCCCCCTCCTCTTCCTTCCCGCCCCTAAATACCTTTCCCAATCCTTTCCCTCCTTCCTCCTTCCTCTTCTTACTTCGCGCCCCCAACACCTTCCCAATCCTTTCCCCTCCTTTCCTTCCCTTCTTTTCCCTCCCTTCCTTCCAATCCTTTCCCTCTTCTTCCTTCCCTTCTTTTCCCTTCCTTCCTTCCTTCCTTACTTTTCCCTTCCCTTCCTTCCTTCCCTTCTTTTCCCTTCCCTTCCTTCCCCGTCCCTTCTTTCCCCTTCCTTTCTCCTCCCAATCCTTTCCCCCTTCCCTCCTCCTCCTCCTCCTCCTTCCCCTTTTCCCACACCCTCCCCTTCCTCCTTGTTCCCCCTCCTCCTACCTCCCCCTTCCCCTCCCTCTCCCCTCCTCCTTCCCCTCCCTTTCCCCCTCCCGCCATTCCTCCGCCAGATCAGTTTCTCGTCGTCCGAATTTAGGCTAAGCTTCGTTAAATTCAGTGATGTACAAGTATGTTTACCCGGGGTGGCGAGAGACCAGTGTTTACAGGTGAGGTGCGTTTTTTTTTTTTTTTTTAATTTTTTTTTTAATTGTTCTTCTGTTTCTGTCTCGTTGTCTCTCTCTGTCTTGCTCTCGTGTGCGAGATCCCTAGCTCTGTCTTACTCTCTCACTCTCTTTGACTTTCCTCTTTCTGTCTTACTCTTCTCACTCTCTTTGACTTTCGCTCTCTCTCTCTCTCCTCTTCTCTCTCTCTCTCTCTCTCTCTCTCTTCTCTCTCTCTCTCTCTCTCTCTCTCTCTCTCTCTCTCTCTCTCTCTCTTTCAGAAGAAAAATGGGTTAATGAGAATGAAATAACTTTCAATGTAAAAAACTAGAGGGATATCCATTATACTTCTTCTATATCTATCATTATATACTCTCCGTGTCTGTCTTCCACCCTTCTTCCTCTCCCTCTTCCCTCCCTCTCCCTCCTCTCCTCTCCCTTCATTACTTACCTTCCTATGTGCCCTCATCACTCGTTCCTCCACTTTCTCCTTCCTCCCTTTCCTTCTCTGCTTCCGTTCCCTCTCCCTTCTTCCTCCTTCCCTCCCCTTCCCTCCTTCTCCCTCCCTCCCCCCCCCCCGCCCTCCCTCCCTCTCCTTTCCTTACTTCCCTCCTCTCTCCTCCTCCATCCTACCCTCTCAATTCTATTTCCCTCTCCTTCCCTTCCCCCCTCTCATTCCCTCTTCCCTCTTCCCCCCTTCCTACCTTCTTTCCCTCCTTCCCTTCCCCTCTCTCTCCCTCTCATTCCTTCCCTCCCTCCCTCCCTCTTTCCCTCATTCCCCCCCCTCCCTCCCTCCCTCCCTCCCTCATTCCCCCTCTCTCCCTCCCTCCCTCTCTCTCCATCCTTCCCCTCCCTCCCTCTTTTCCTTCTCCCCCCTCCCTCCCTCCCATTCCCCTCCCCCCCCTCCCTCTCTCTCTCCATCGGGGCTTCAGAATTCCTTGGCATCTTGTTGTTGTTGGTGCTGGAGGCGAGATCTTGGACAGGTTTCGAGGCTGAGTGAGAGGCGAATGTTACATATTCGCTCTCGACGCCGCCAAGTGCTGTTGTAATAACACGGGCGGGGAGGGGAAGTCTGCGCGGGGTGAGGGCGTCCGTGCTGGTGCTGGGGGAGGCTGTATGTTGGGGATGACTGTATGTTGGGGGGATGATGTATGTTGGGGTGATGATGTATGTTGGGGTGATGACTGTATGTTGGGGGTGATTGTATGTTGGGGGTGATGTTTGTATGTTTGGGTGATGATTGTATGTTGGGTGATGATGTATGTTGGGTGATGATTGATGTGGGTGATGATGTTGGGGTGATGATGTATGGGTTATGTATGGTGGGTGATGATGTATGTTGTGATGATGTATGTTGTGATGATGTATGTTGGGGTGATAACTATGTTGGAGTTGATGACTGTATGTTTAGGCGATTGGCTGTATGGTGGGGTGATGACTTTATGTAGGGGTGATGATTGTATGGGACGATGCTGTTATTGGGGTGATGACATGTATAGCGGGGATGTGATGTCTGGTATGTTGGAGGTGATGACTGTATGTTGGGGTGATGAAATGTGATGTATGATGACTGTATGTTGGGGTGATAACTATGTTGGAGTGATGACTGTATGTTTAGGCGATGGCTGTATGGTGGGGTGATGACTTTATGTTGGGGTGATGATTGTATGTTTAGACGATGGCTGTATATTGGGGTGATGACTGTATGCGGGGGGGATGTCTGTATGTTGGGGTGATGACTGTATGTTGGGGTGATGACTGTATGTCGGGGTGATGATTGTATGATGGGGTGATAACTATGGAGTGACGACTGTATGTTGGGGTGATGACTGAATGTTAGGGTGATGAAATTATGTTGGGGTGATGACTATGATGAGGCGATGACTGTAGTTAACTGCTGCCTCTGCTACTGTGATCCGGTCGCTCTTCAGGTCAGAGTTTACTTCCAAAATAAAGAACAGAGATCGATTCTCTTTTCGTCAACAAGCAGCGTGAACACAATGCTTGCGCTTCAGTTCGTATACCAAGCGGATGCACGTACGCGTTGTATACACACACACACACACAAACACACGCATGCACACGTATGCACTCGCAAATACTAATACACACATACACAGTCTCTCTCTCTCTCTCTCTCTCTCTCTCTCTCTCTCTCTCTCTCTCTCTCTCTTTCTTTCTTTCTTTCTCTCTTTCTCTCTCTCTCTCTCTCTCTCTCTCTCTCTCTCTCTCTCTCTCTCTCTCTCTCTCTCTCTCTCTCACACACACACACACACACTACACACGCACACACACACACACACACACACACACACACACACACACACACACACACACACACACACACACACACACACACACACACACACACACACACACACACACACACACACACACACACACACACACACACACACACACGACACACACACACACACACACACGCACGCATGCACTTACAACCAAGCAGTTGGAGACTGATTGCAACAGGGGAAGAATCTTGCTCACTTTTCTGAAGATTTGGGTCAAACTCCATTTCCTTCTGGGAGGACGGGAGAGGAGAAACGAGTGTGTCTGCTTGCCTGTCTGTCTGTTTGTCTATCTATCCGCCTGTCTGTCTGTGTGTCTGTTTGTCTGTCTAAGAAAATCCATTAACACGTGTGAAGGAGCTGGTCAGGCAAGTGTGCGTTGGCATGTATTGTTTTTTTTTTTTTCCTTTTTTTAAACCTGTTTGTTGTGTAGCCATAAGTGATATAATGAAAATGCGTCGCTGTTTGATAATGCAAGGCGCTTATGTACAGGTGCAAGTGAAACACACGTTGCAGGCGAATGAACATACTTGCACTGACACACTCTCTCGGGCGACCGTATATAGCAAGATAGCTCATCGAGTATACATTCGTACAGACAGCACACGGGTTGACAGAAGGCGTGCACATGGAAAGAGGCATAAAAACAGACACAGAATCACATACGGAAGAAACATGTACACGAGACTCTCTGTATAAGTACCGCTGTACACGCGAAATGTCGCTGCGTGTGGAAATTCCCTGTACGTGAGTATTTATGTAATGAGGTAATGGTGTAACAGATGTTTAAAAAAGAATATAGCTTTTCACAGTCACAGTGTGTTGTGTTTTTCTTTATGGGGGAGGAGAAGGAAGGGAGGGGTTATGTATGTTTTTTTAGGGGGGGGGGGAGGAGAGGGAGGAGGGGGAGTTACCGATATCAAAACTGTTACTGAGAGGAAGTCGATATCTCAGTGCACAGAGGGACTTCTAGATCGGATCTGTGGCCTCGCTCAATTCTGTACTGTACGCTCAGGGTGCAACAGGGAGCATGTTGGGGCATAATCTGCAAGGGTTCGATGAATGTGTTTTGATGGCAACAGAGCATGACAGGGCATAGCGAAAGCCTGGAGAACGGCTTTTGAAGGAGATGCTGACCGGAATAACTGAAAGCGACGCCGATAAACAGAACCTGAGCATCTGAGGAGAACTTTAGCTTTGAAAAGGGGTACCGCTGGAGTAGCCGAAGGAGACGACGTTGAGGCAAAACTTGGACATCGAAGGGAAGTAGGGTTTTGGGGGATGGAACTGGGGTTGGGCCACAGATCAGAGCAAATCTGGGGTACGTAGCGGACCCCGGGCGCAGAACACTAGGTCAGGAGTCGAGCCGGGATGTTCACCACAAATCCAAGATAAGGAAACCAGCTGTTCACAATGGCTAAACCAATAAAAGGGGGATAAGAGGGCCGACTTAGGATAAGGAAAGGATGATATCCAAGGCGGAAAGGGGGAGGGAAGATCGAAGGGTCTGTTACATAACGCCCCTCATCGCCTGTGTCATTCGGAGTACGGTCGGTGTAACGCGCTTAAGGGATATGGCAACCATGCATTCGTCGGGGGAAGGATGCGGCAACCCTTTGGTGCAGTGAAAGTTGTGGGTGTTTTGTTGCCACGCTGTACGACTACTCTCTCTCTCTCTCTCTCTCTCTCTTCGCCCTAGTCCCTTGCTCCCATACCTCTCCTCCGCCCACCCCCACGCCCACACCTACCCTATACCCCCCCCTAACACAAACTCGATGCCCATATCCCCTTCCCCTCTCCCTCCCCTCCCCGCCCGCTCTTCGCCGCTCTCTCTTGCCCCCCCCACCCCCACCCCTCCCCCCATCACTTCTACAAGGAACAATACATCGATAAACTTCCTTGTTTTTTTTTGTTTTTTTCCTTTCATTTACAAAATATCATATTCGGATGTGCATTGTTTTAAAAGAACCAACACAAAGGAAAATAACAATGCCAGAGATCTTTTGCCACATCTGGAAATCTCTTCAAAATGTTCATTGTTT
>NW_020870119.1:127500-130000 GCF_003789085.1 Penaeus vannamei | reverse complement strand
TGCCGTGAGGGATACAGGCCCATCATCTCCACAATTTTTATCCAGCGTAACAACCATTGTTCGAGCGCTATTTTCCCCGTCTGCGATTCCTCTGGTTTCCCAAGGGAGTCGTTGATCCTTCAGTGGTCGTAGTGAGGATAATGATAATCTTTGGGAAAATGGAGGAGGAATAAAGATAAATATAAAAAGGTTCGTGTCCTTGGCAAAGGATCGCGGGGTTTAATATGCCTTTAGGGGGTTTTAGAATAATGAAGTTCTGGTCCTGACTTTTTGCTCCTCGCGTTTCCTCTGATTTGGTTGTTTTGTTTTCTTGTTTATCCCCTTAATGCTGTTTCTCTTTCTAAATTACTGTCGTTTTTTTCCTATTCATTCGTGAATGTTTTCTTGATTTGTTGTACGTTTTTTTTTTTTATTGTATATTCAACTTTAATTTTCATGTGTATTCAGATACAGTATTTTTCAGCTTTTTGTGCCATTGCGAACTTTGTTATGAACATTCCGATCCAGTGGAGAACATAGAAACCCAAATAGCACCAATAAAACAGTAAAAATACAAATCTAATTTAGCTTAACAACCGTACCCCCCCCCATCTCCCACAGAACTCCATCATCACTGCCCCCCCACGTACCTCCCCTCCCCTCATCCCGACCCAACCCACTCCCACCCACACCCCACCCCAAACCAAACCCTACCTTTCCCTCCCCCACCCACAACCCTACCCTAGCCCCTACAGCCCCCTTCCCATCCAACCCCCACCCACACTCCTACCCTAGCCCAACCCCCACAGCCCCCTTCCCATCCACCCCCACCCTATCCCACCCCCAATAGAACAGCGGCGGCGGTGTAGCGGCGGTTGGCGGCATCAGCGCACACTCGAACGCATGCGCGCCACGTCAAAGGGGTTGCGGGAGCCATGGAGTGAAAGTTCGTGACCCAGCACTCTCTTCCTTTGCCCGGGCGGACGAGGGAAAAACTTGATTTACATTCTGTATTTGGCTCTTTTTTCGCGATTCCCTTTTAAAAGAAGAATCCAAAGAGGCTTTTTGTAAAGATCTCGACTTGCTTCAGTGCGAGTCTTTGTCTCTAACTACCATTATCTTGATATTTTCCCTCGTGCTATGCAGCGAATTCCATCAATGATATGCTTTCAACCCCCCCCCCCAGAGAGGTCTCTAGGTCAAAAAGATGACACAAAGTTTCGAACTCAGTTTTTTTTTCCTTTCGTCTTTTTTTCTTCTTCTTCTTTCTTAACTGTTTGTGTCTCGACTTTCTGGCGACCCAAATTTCCCTCTCTGTGTTTGCCTGACGTTCTCTTTCGTTTTATGCCCGCGGGTTTTATTGCTTCTTCATTATTTTCACTCTCTACGTATCTCTCTCTCTTTGTTCGCTTTCGCAATCATCGCATTGTTGCTGTTGTTTTTTTCGTTCATAAAATCTATCGTACTTTCTAATAGTTATTTAGCTTTTTAATTGAATCTTCTTTGTTCTAAATCTAAATTGGAAATAGTGTTAAACTAAAACCTTTTTTTCGTCGTTTTTTTGTAAGTTTATGATCGTAATGCATATATATTTTTAGCTTTATCGTTACTACCGCCATTGAGAAATTTGTGCCAATCACGATCACTTTATCGCCATTACATTATTTGACGTTGCTCCATAATTCAAGCCCTTCACTTTGATGCCTATATATATACCATTATTATTGCCTTCTCTATTTTCATATTTGTATTCATCGCTATTCATCAGCATCATCATATCCACTTCATCACCATTCTCCTCACCGTCACCATCATGGTCATCGTTACTGTCATCGTCATGTCGTCATTACCATTATCATTGTTATACTCCTCCTATTTATTATAACCATCATAGGTATCGTGTGTTATAATTTCCAATCATTATATTATGATTCATTATAACTATAGTATCATCAGTATCATTATCACTATCTTATCATCATATCATCATCATCATCATCATCATCATCATCATCATCATCATCATCATCATTCATCATCATCATCATCATCATCATCATCATCATCATCATCATCATCATCATCATCATCATCATCATCATCATCATCATCATCATCACCATCACCATCAATCACAATCCATTCCTTTACATCATCACCATCATAACACCAAACACCATCCAACGATCACCTTTAGCAACACCTTGAGCTCAAAAAAGAAGAAAAAAAAAAAACAGGAAAAAAAAGAAAATGAAGAAAATGATATTCACCTGAAGACAATATTCCAAGATGGCGCCGATAAGAGTGAAGCAAGTAGAGAAAGTTATGGTTTAAAAGTGATATTCTTTTTTTTATCTTTTGCTCCACATTTTGCAAATGGCGCGCACTGAGGTATTGCTCTGCGCTGTCTTTGTTTTTTTTCTGTTCGTCTTTTTTAAACAGTTTATTGGAATAAGAGGAAGTTTGGGTATGAATGATAATTATTGTATATATATTTTTTCAGATACTGTAAATGAGTTCT
>NW_020870119.1:115000-122500 GCF_003789085.1 Penaeus vannamei | reverse complement strand
TCGGTGTGATCTCATAGTAGTAGTAAGGACGCATGTTAGTATATCATACCTACATAGTGAGCATAATATATACTCATTGTTCTATTTTAGCGGAATATCAATGACGGACTAGTATAACACTATATATTTGGTGATGATTGGTGATATCTATATCTAGATTAATATATATTGAATAACTAATAATATTAATATTATTAATATAATAAGTGAATAATAATAGAGTAAATAGATGAAAAATGAAATTAAATAATTAATTAACATAATAAAACAATATTTATAACAATAAGTATCAGAATTGTAACTTAAATAATAATTATGTAATTAATAGAATTGATAATGATAATGAAAATATAATAATAACAAATATATATATTATATACTCATATCTAATCTTAAATGGTATGAGAGCTATTTGTAATAACAGGATAATAGTAAATATTACAGTGGATACAGCATATAATAATATAGACTTCCAAAGCATAATTATGCATGTACACGCTATAATAAATTAATGATGTTTTAAGTAACAACCAGGGAACAAGTAGCCACGCACAAATAATAGGATAATAGGCACATTCAAAGGTCATATATCTGACTACGCAACTCTATGGCGAGTTCCTTGCGTGATACTTGATAAAAAGGATCAAATCACAGTCAGATCTTGCCTTCGCCCAACGGTATCTCTTCCGCACCACCACACGGTCCTATTTCCCCAAACAAAAAATATATCACACATCCTACTAACTATGGCGATGCATATGACTTAGTGATTGGACAGCTACACAAGATGAGTCTTGCAGCCGAGGGGGGAAGGGCCGCTGAGGAACAAGCCACGGCCCCACAGAGAGAATGGAGAAAGAGGGAAAAGGAGCAATTGGAAGATTGGAGAAGGAAAAGGGGGGAGGGGGTTAGATGAGAGAGAGATCAGAGAGTGAGTTTTTCATCCCCGTTTGGGGGGGGGGGATGAAGTGGCAGAGTGGAAATTGCATTTTAATGAAGAGCCGACTTAATACCGAATTTATCGGTTGCCCGTCTTGCGTCTTGCTGTGCTGGCGAGATCCGTGGGTATCCGACTAGCCAAACTGTCGTGTATTTAAGCGATAGGTCTCTCTGTGTGCAATGAGTGCACAGACGTGCAGAATAGACATGGTTGGCAAACTTGATCTAAAATACCTGCTCAGATGCCTCAAGTGCAAGAAAGTACCGAGCGTAGCTGATTCATGTGTCTGATGGTGACGTTGGTTGGCGAAGGGGGAATATTTAAGACGAGAGAGAGAACCATGTCGATAGTTATTATTTCTGTTGAGAAGCTCCGATGGAGAGGATTACACAGAGACGAAAAGAAGACATCAATTACTAAAAAATCCCTCTCTCTCTCTCCTCTAATTACCCCTGCGTACCGACGAGAGACCCTCCCCCTCATGTCTAACTCTCCTGACTGTTAACCGAAGCATCCACCATCACCGACAGATGCAGTCCGCGATGACTCGTTGCGATGAATTTACCTCCCCTCCTCGTCTTCAGTCTCTACTTCTAACAGAGATGTAGCCCCCACAGACCCGAGACGTACGACTACTTCTCTCCTCTCTTCCCTCCACGAGACCAGATCGACCGCACAGAGCGCGAGAGATCTCTCTCGATCCGAGACCTTCAGTATAGAGAGAGAGCGAGCAAGAGGAAGATGGTGTTAGAGAATTGCATGATTGAGTGAGAGATGTAGAGATATCTCTCAATCTCGGTAACAGCAGCACAAACAAGGATATATCTGACCGAGAACATATCGTGGCTCGTTTACCGAGAAAACAAAAACAAAAAACAAAAAAAAAACACGGAGACAGATAGACAGAAGAAAACCCCTCAAAATCAAACGCCAAGTTTTAAACAAACACCAATCCCACGGAGACAAAAGAAAGAGAAAAGAATATAAAATACAGTGAGAAATAATCAGATAGAAATGCGGAGATAATGACTAAGACTGTACACCCACGGCATGGTGCCCCACCCTCGCCGGCCCTGTCCCCCTCATACATATGATGGTCCCAATAAGAGCCCTGCACTGGCCAATTTCTGAATCCCTGACAGAGTGCCAACAGAGATTCTTAAAAAGCGTCCATTGTACTAAGTAATAACAGCCACAGCTTCACACGGCTCCGACCCTATTTACCTGGCGTGCCCTCCCGTGCTCCCGTCGCTCAGCTCAACGCTGCTCATAAGTACACCTCAATCGTAAACAAGGCCGCGTCGTGGCTCATCCAACCTAACAGTCTGTATTAATAAAGCCCGTTGAAATATTGGTTATAACTGCTAGTAACTTTCTCCCTCATTTAATTCCTTTTCACCATTATTTATCTCCTAAGGACTCTTCATTATTCATGATCGTGCGACAGTGTCTCGCTAGATCTCTACATTATTCATGATTGGATTACGTTTAGACCACCTACATCCTGATGTTTATCATGATGTGGCATCATCGTAGATACTCTTATACATTCATGTGGCTATATACAAACATCCACATCCAGTGAGTAGCATGGTTAGGAAGTAGAGTGGTTAGAATCGCATTTATCCTAAACTATGCCCGTGCTTTCTGAACACGCCATCTTTCTATATTTTCAATTCTTAATTCCTCCATTGGTTATTATTTATTACTCCCTTCTTCTACATTTTAGCGATAGTTCATTGCATGTGATTGATTATTATTGTTGTCATTATTATTATATTTTATTCACTCTTATATTTATTTTCATCTATTATATTATTCTCCTCTTTCAGTTATTCCTCTACTCTCTTACTTCTCATCTATCCATTCTTTATTCTATTATTACTCTCCTATAACTTATTACTCCTCTTCTCACTCCCTCCATTTCCCTGCTTTCGATTCTATTACTTTCCTCTTATTCTCAATTCTACCTTCTATTAAATATTCTTTTTATTCTAATATAAGCATAGAATCAGCAAGAGAGGCGCAATTATTATTTAGAGTCTAATCATTATACAAAGGTTTTCTACGGCTATGATTATCATTTTCTACACCACTGCACCTGCGCGATATATAGCCTGAACTGTCCTGTGAGCGTCCCATCATCTACACTGTCTGTGTTATCTTATGTCTATTTAGTTTATCCTCTGAGTTACACTATCACTTTATATTTCAGAGTGTCCCTTGCGTTATCCATTCTTTAGTTATCATCAGTCTAGTGATATATCCTTATATTCTACTCACATCTCATATTTACATATTTCGGGATTACATCAGTGCAGTTACCCCTGAGCCTAGGTTTTTTAGGCGGTAACTCATTTTTATTATACCATATGATGGACAATTTTTGTACTTGAATCATTTATTATCATCGATCTGCCGTTTGGCGGAGGTAATGGACGCTCTTGCGATGAAGTGGTAGTTAATAGAAGCTTAATCATTTATCATTTTCTTGATTTTTTGATTCAATGAATATCTATAAAGCTAATTCAATTTCTGTCTTCGTTCTTCTACTGTCTTCTGGCATCTATGCTGTGTTCTATGATTCGACTTTGATTATTACTTATTTCATTGGAATATTATTAATGTGAGTTAATTATTAATTATTATGATTATTGGATGTCAATTATTATTATATATATGTTTATCTTACTTATCATTCTGCATTATCTTTTTCTTTATTTTTCCTTTTCTGCTCTTTTTTATTATTATTATTATCATTATTTCGATTGTAATTAAATTATTATTATTTATTATTGTACTTACTGCATTAATCTTCATTAAGTTTAATTTATTCTATTTCGATTGATGTATTCCCTTACTCCTACTGTTTTAGTTCAGTCAATTTAATTGAAAGTATTAGTTTATTTTATTAGTCCCAATTTTCATTTTTCCTTAATTATTATTTATGTTATTTATTTACTTGTATGTATTATACCCAATTATTATTATTATTAATTATTCATTATTATTATTATTATTTATTATTGTTATTATTATCATTTGTTATTATTATCATTATCATTATTATTATTTTTATTATTCTATATTTTGATTATTATTGTTTGATGTTATTCATTTATTATTAGTCAATTATCATCATACTATCTGATCTCATCATCATTGTTTTGAGGTACATCGCTATTTTAAGTACATAAGTGTATAATACTACTATTATTTATCCTCTTTATTTTTGTCATTATTATTATTGATTTTTTTGTTTTTATTTAACGTGTCACTTGTATAATATTTCTATTTTATCTATAAATTCATACTATCTTATTCATTATTCATTTTCATCATTTGACTATTATTTATTATTTTCTATTCATTTATTATTATTATTATTATTACTTATTATTATTATTATATTATTATTATTCATCATTATATTAATAACATTCAATCTATCTATAACACCCTGATCATCCGTACTGCCATGTGTCTCGCATCAATTCATCATCATTCAAATAATTCGTCGAATTAAAGTCGAGCTAACCTTATTAAAAAAAAAAATTAAAAAAAAAAAAAAATATAATAAATAAAAGTATTATTTAAAAAATTATAATTAATTAAATTATTTACTTTATTAATTATTTATTTATATTATTATATTTACAATTTAATTATTATTTAATATATCTATATTATTATATTATTTATTATTTATTTAATTATATTATTATTATCATTTATTATTACTACTACTTTATATTATATTATTATTATATTTTTATTATTATTATTTATTATTATTATTTATATATTATTTATTATATTTAATTATAATTATTGAATTTTATTATCGGTAATTATTATATTCATATTTATATGATTTTAGTATTACTTATTTATTATTATTACTATAATTATTATAATTATCATTATTATTTATTATTATTATTATTTAATTGATTATTGAATCCCATTATTATTGATTATTTTCAATTATGGTGCTTATATTTATTTATTATTTTAATAAATATTATTAGCTTGAATTTTAATTTTTATCTTAATAGGTATCATTTATTATTACTATTATTATATTAATTTATTTTATACCAATTTTATTATTAATAGATTAAATTAATTATTATATTATCAATATAATTTAACATTATTATTATATATTAATATTATTATATTCATCTTACCTCTTCCCAATTACATTATTATTATTATTATTATTATAGTATTATCTATTTTGATTATTAAATATAAATGATATATTATTTAACATTTTATTTTTTAAATAACGTTATGATTATGTCAATTATTAATCAATTCATTCATCATATTATTAGTATTATCATCTAATTACATATTATATTCTAACATTATCAATGAGGTGAAAGACTCATTATTATTACTCATTATCATTCATTGTTATTATCAAAAGAAATCCTAAAATATACTAACACTATATTTTATTTAAATTATCTCCAACATAATCAAATAATTAGTTCTAGTTATGTGACCGATTTGGTATTATCATGATGCCCATTTTGAATCAATGTACTAATGGAGTGTAATAAGATGCACAGTATATTCCATTATACTATATGTATAACCATTCGAAATTAATAGCATGATATGAGATCTACAGGACTGAGCAATCAAGCATGTCTATTTCATCCACTATTCTGTCCGCATAGTCCTCCATTAATCGATTCTATTTCGATCATGATTATCTTCTTCTGATTCAGTGTATCATTCGTCTTTCATGGTATCATCATCATCTATTATGCTCTCGAGTATCCACTTTTAGATGACTGCGATCCTATTCCTTCTTTATTATCATTATTATCCTAATCCGACAACTCCGATCGACTTACTACCTATTTATGTGTCTTGATTATTCAATGTTATATTACAATTGTTTTCCTTATCTATACCATCCATCATTTGTTTTATCTGTTATGCGCGAGTTTACAATATCCAATCGACTCATTCTCTAATTCTTTAGGCCTCTGATTATTATCATTATCTATTAGTATTATTATTATGTCTCTTCTGGCCATTCATCATCTTTCGGCAGCGACTCTTATTTTAGGCTCATTCATAGAGTCTGCATAAAACACATCAGTCAAGGTGCCATCCCTGCATATACTATTACAGCACGGCATTTTCTAACTGTAATCTTGCGTGAACGTCGTATTGCCTTCTGTCTTTTATTGCATTTCCTTTGGTATGTTTTCAAACGTGATGACATAAAAGCTGTAAGTCGGAGTGTTATTCGTACGTGGATCGTACGCGCTTTTTGCTATAGCCTAACGAGTTCCCCGAAGGACCGTGGAGTATAAGTAAAGAGGTAAATCATTCCAATGGACACAAACAGAGAGTGAAAAGACCAACCGTGCATAACCTGCTCAGGGGTATGATTTCCAACATTGGAGGAGGAAGGACATTGTTTGATATATTAATGCATACATTATTCACATTCTCTGTCTGTCTGTCGTCACTACACACACACACACCGTGTATGTGCGTGTGTGTGTGTGTGTGTGTGTGTGTGTGTGTGTGTGTGTGTGTGTGTGTGTGTGTGTGTGTGTGTGTGTGTGTGTGTGTGTGTGTGTGTGTGTGTGTGTGTAAAAATGAAAACGAAAAAGGAAAGAAAGAAAGAAAAAAATATTCGTGTAATGTATATATACTATATATATATAATATATATATATATATATATATATATATATATATATATATATATATATATATATATATATATATATTATATATATATATAATATATATATATAATGATATATGTATGTAAACACAAAAAAATCACACACACACACACACACACACACACACACACGCACACACACACACACACACACACACCACACACACACACACACACACACACACACACACACACACACACACACACACACACACACACACACACACACACACACACAACACACACACACACTTGTACACGCATACACACACAGAGGATGTACAGACATATATGTAAAAAAAGGGAAAAAGAGAATGTTTGCCAACACTTCTAACTTGAAGTTATCCCAATAAGAAATCGAAGTGAAAAAAGTAAGTAAAAAATAATGACAAGATAATAAATGTGCAAACATCAAAGGTCATATAACACTATGGTTTTGTATTGTGTTGGGAAGGTTTTTAAAGTTCTTTATTAGAGTTAAAATGTCACGTTTTGATGGTCATTTATTGTATGATAGTATAGCATTTAAAGGAGTAGAGGGAGAGGGTAGATGGGGTAAGATAGGTATTGGTGAAAAGAGGAAGGGTTAAGGACAATGGATGGTTAGATCGAATGAAGGATATGTATGCATCTGAGGAAGGAGAATAAATGATCAATAGAAAGGGTAGGGGATTCTGTAAGGATGTCTGACAGGTTGGGGGGGCAGGGAAGAAGGGATATGTGAGGGAAAGTAAGGGTACGGGCTTCGGCAAAACGAGGGCAGGATATTAGGATATGTGGGACAGAGATAAGGACATTGCATGTAGGGCATAAAGGTAGGTTAGATAAGTGAAAA
>NW_020870119.1:90000-110000 GCF_003789085.1 Penaeus vannamei | reverse complement strand
ATGCTAATGTGTTGACAAATGTTTTGTTTTATCCCCATATAAATCTCACTTTTACCTGATACTTACCAATAAATCTCTTTTGTGCATATCACTCACAGAAAGGGTAAGAAAAGAAGAGACAGCATCAACTCCTATACCTCTTGTGTCTGTCAGAGCAAAGCACCTTACCTGTAATCACAACTTTCTTTGCAAGCATGCCTGCAACAATGGATGTTAATCCAACCCCAGAAGCCAGTTCCAGGATGTTTGCATTCTTGAAGATCTCAGGATGGTGGAGGATAAAGTCTGCGAGGAACAGTGCTCCACGCCAAACTTGTTCACCAACCAAGTCTAAAGTTGTGGCACTCTGGTGTTCTGTCAGATGATGTAATGGTTGTAAGCCAATACTAAATATCAAATTGATAGTAATCTCAAGATACTTTCCAATGGGTATCAATTTCTCACAACAAAGAGAAATTAAACATACTGGACAGGGTTATACAATGAAAAATGAATATGGAACTTAAAAACCAAACACTATCCCTATGCATTCCTTTCTTAAATTTTTAAAATAATATTTCAATAGATTTACCAAACAATCAGTAAACATCCCTAACATTTCTACCCTTTTCAATGATGACTTCAACTCAAAAGACTACGATCAAAATATAACTTAAGACATCTGGATGATCTAGGTCTTACCCCTTTCCTTTGAGAAGAAAAGATATTGTTCTGGAGATCATCCCATATTCATCAGCAAGCGATGGTCATTAAGCACATTACAAGGGTTGGAAGGATCATCAGCAGGCAAACAAGAAGTCAAAGAGGTATATGATGGAAAGTCGAGCACACAGACAGCAAGCAAAGTGGCAAATGGTGAAATCATAATTTGCAAGGAAGGTATAAGGTTTGTTAGCAAACATAGCTGAGAACATATATGTAAATCAGATACGCAGTTTTCAGTCCTATTCCTCTGTCAAAGACTATTCAAAATCAATACAAAACAAGTCATCACTATCCAAACTGGCACTGTCCATTAGCTTTATACATACATCTTGAGAAATACCTAATATCAATAAAACCTTGCAGTTCATTACTATCACATTTTCCAAAACCCAAGAAAATCTTACCAATGAGAACAACACCTTCCTTCTTATGGAGATTGTTCTTTCTTGTGACTTGAAGATCTCCATCAGCATCTGCCACCGCCTTCATTATCTTGCTGCCCTCACATGTCGTCATATAGGAAGGGTACACAAAATCAAACCTAGATAACACAGCTGTGGGGAAATAAATCATTGAATAATAAATGACATGAGAGCTAAAGCTATGACTGATCCTTTACAATCTACTAATCAAACTATACACAAAATGTATGTGTTAATCCTAAATTCTTTGAAACATTTCAAATTTCAAAATGTATTATTAGCAAGTGTCTTAATTTTGCAAACATTTTGCTTCTCTTGTCCTGCTAAACAATCTATATTAATTTATCATAATTCTCAGAAATTGGAATTTCTCCAAGGCTAAGCACAATTATGTTTTAAAAGATATGAACAGGCCAGATTTCAGAAAATCAGGTCATAGTATGGAATGAGCAAGGTGGATTATCTCTGACCTAGACCTCAAAAAACTACTGATATATATATATATTATATGCTGAAAGAAAGTGTAGTAAACTATGGCACAGCTAAAGAATGGTGAAAATATAAAAGGTTATTGGTGTTATTACATACACATTAGAGCACACCTTTTTCTTTTGTAAAAATACATACCTTATATCATTGGAAATTTACCTTTAACTTTATGAATCACTTAAAAATCCTATGTTATGCACCACATAAAAGAGTAACAGACAAACACAAATTACGTGTTATTTGTACTTTGCATGTTAATTGAATATTAAATATAGATAATGCATATCTAATACACATTTACAGTGTGAGATGTATTGTAAGCTGAGGCATTACTGAGGCTTAAGACAACAGTTTTGGTCTTAATAGCTGCAAAACTTAGAAGATGGCACCAGATTCTCATGCAGAAGCATTTCCAGAGTTCAAAGTTATGACTACCCTTGACTCTACTCTGAGTGCTCACCCAAAGACTCAAGTGCCTCCAAACAGGATCAATTGTGTGGTTTAGCTGAAGGGAGAATAGTTTCCTATGAATAAGACAAATACAATCCACATAGGTATCAATATCTTATTTCTACAAAAATCTTGATGCTGTGCAACTATACTTATAAAAACTCGAAATCACCTTTTTCAATATTGCATATATGTTCTAAAGATACACAGATGCAGGCTTCAAAAATGCAACTAAATATACCTAGGTCTCAAGTTAACTTTCTACAATGGAAAAGGCAATAAAGGATTTCAATAACTGCAGTTATCATTAATTCAATATAAATGACACTACCATCATCATAAAAGGGAAGATATATATATCTGTATGGAAATTGTATTGTATCAGACTGCTTTGTAAGAGAGTTTGAATATTTGTTGTTAATACTTAGTGATTTCTAGTATTCTGTACAAGAAAAACAACTTTGTGGATTTTTCAAAAAATATTTTATATGTTTTCCTATGGGATAATCTTGCATTAAGTGTTAATAAAACAAATTTCAATAACACAAAAACACACACACACTATACACATTATCATCACAATAAATGAGAAATAACATCTGCATTTACTGCATTTAAAAATATTAACACTGTCAGTCAGATGGTATTGGTCTCATGAAAGCCACACTACACTGACTCAGAAAACTTTTTTGTGTTGCACCCTTTGCATTCATCCAGAAAATGAGTTTCAGAAGTCATCAATCCCAGAGACTGTTCAATAAGGATAAAATGAATTTTTATTTTGTTCGGTTGAAAAAATATGAACTGTTCACAGTCCAGAGTGGAGACAGTACCAATTGATGCTCTGTTCAAAGCACTCTGAAAATACATGTACACTAGGAGAAGAAAGACTGTGAGAACAAAGGCAGTAGAACAAAGTTACATGAAACTAACAGACACAAGGACAGTCTTGACTCATTTGTCATATGGATGATTGATTTTGTATAAAATCACATAAGACATCTTTTGGTACTTGAAGAAAAAACAGCTTTAGAATATATAAATAAATAAGATGGGTAGGTATCAAATGCTGCATAGCCTCAAACTACAGATTCTATAGATTGCCACCTCCACCTATGTGCTGGGAATAATTGGGGTACGAATCAATCATGGCACCAGACTTCCGAGCACTAGACCAATACTCAGGCATTTTAGACCACTGAGCCATTGATTATAGTTCAGATCAATCATCCGGAATTAACATATAACCTTTATATAAGTTTAAAAAATCCTGTACACCATATCAAAAAAAACATATAAATGAATATATCTTTTGAGAAAACATTCATACCCCATACTTTTCATACTTCTGTGAAAAAGATATATTTTTGTACACCATTGCCTGAGACAGAATGTATAGGTGTGTAAGTGTGACAGGGGGTAAAATACCAGGGCATGCATTAAAAAACTTTCACACTAACTAGTGTTGCAGAATATGGAAAGAGAATACCTGTCCGAAGAACTGCTTGTTTAAAACAAAAAATCCTTACTTCAAAATGCAATGACACTATCTACTTGAAATTCAGAACAGACTTGCAATAATACTATAATATACAATTGTAAGGTATAAAAGAAAGCCTTTTACAACTCCTGACACTACAGAATTCCTAAATATTCAGCGAAAAAATCAAAATAAAAGTTTGTTTTTTTTCCATCTCTAAAAGTAAGTGTGTTAAGTTCCTTGAAATTCATATATGAAAAAAAAAAAAAAAATGAAATCAAATCCATAAGAACATCTTTTTTATTTACAAAATCTCAAATAAATGCAGGAAAAAAATGATTTATTTATCTATTACAGGAAAATCATAAACACAAAAAAGAGACATCAACAAAACATATAACATAAAAATGTAAAAAACTGATCAATCAATATAACATAAAAATGTAAAAAACTGAACAATCAATAACACAACAACTGCAAACACAGTTACCATGAAGATATATCATCAAAGGTAAAAATGGATCAAGAAACAGCAGACCTAGGTGACAAAAGGGACTGTTATTACTAATCACAGCAGCTACCTAAAGAAAGGGTCAATCTTCAACAACAAGCTTGGAGGTACCACAGACTGTTGCAGGGATACAGCAAAGGTGTAATGGCAAAACACATGGGTCATTTGTGTCATACAGCCGAGCAACAAGCAATGCTAAACATCTGGGAGGAACTGATGCCTACTTTCTCGCTTTGCACTCCAGAGCACCACCTGGCCATTGGCTCCCAGGATACACTCAAACAAATCCTCGTCCTCCACCTCCTGCGACTTATCAATCTGTTGTGATACTTGTGAAATTGTGCTCATATCTGAAATTTAGCAGTGGTGATCTTTTGATAGGTCCAGTAACATAATCTCAAATGCAAGCATACATCCACCCAGTTACAGTTTTCTCATAAGGTTTCAAACACTCATATGCTTATTCACTCAACCAAAAATATCCACACAGAAACACAAACACAGACATACACTTACAGTAACTTGTGCATGCAAACATGTTCATATGCACATATATGCACACATCTGCACACACATACAAGCAGATACAAACACACATCAGACATAAAATCTATACTTAAAAATAAACATAATACTTATATATATAAAACTTTATACTACAAACATAAACATGTATGAATATGAGTCATGTCCACATTTCAGTTTTAAGGAATTCATATAATGTCACCTTAATTAACATAATCAGGATACAAGCATACGTCCTTGGCATTTAAAATTGGCACTCAGCAATCCTTAAATTTGTCATATAAGCCATAAGATAGTGGGCTTTTCAATAATTATTGGTAAATAATTGCTAATACAGTTTGAACCTGTAAAACAACAGTATATGACATCTTTTCATATTACTTATCTTGGTGACTTTATCTTTAAATTCTACAAATTTTGTAAAATACTGTCCTCTAAAATAATCATAACTATCAATTCATCAAGGCAATCACTGCACTGTTATCATAGTTCTTATTTCCTAATATCTATGTCATATCAACTATTAATCAACTTCAAAAATAGAACTCGGACATCACAATTGTATTATAATTAGTAAACCAAAAATGATCTGCCACAGGAAAGTCTTACTGAATTTTTATCCCTTGTGGCAGTGCACATCTATCACACCCATTGAAAACTGACACATTGTGGATATAGTAATAATAAAACTGATGATTGAAAAAACCGATACGACGAGAGTAATATGACGGCATTAATGCAAACTTGCCTCCCGAGGAACCGTCAATCACTTCTTCCTTGGAGAAATGATGTACTTCTGAAGTCACAGTGAGCTCCTCTGAATCCTCTGAAGCCATGTTCTCTCTCTTCTAACATCCGCTGTGGTTTAACCCAGAAGACTTATCCGAGAAGACAGTAAGTGGGACGAAAATAACCCGATCTGTGTCGTCTGCTCTGTGACCTTCACACTCAGCTGGAGCGGTTCAAGCAGTTGTCACGTGCGTCTTGTTTATCTTTAGGCAAATTGGGGGATTTTGTTCTTATGGAGTTTTTTCATAGCGAGGCATTCTGTGTGACAGATTTTATAAGGATAACAATAGATAGGATGATGGTCATATTGATGAGTTTGTAAGTCTTCACCTTACGGGGAGAAATAACGCGAGAAAAGATCGATTAAAATATTTTCTTTGAAAGACCAAGCAATAGTGCGATATACGATAATATTTAATATCTATTATTACGGATTATACATGTAATTTCCTGTTATAAACAAAACGCAAAGAAAAAGAACACAATGATAATAAAGAAACGTTTTGAAACACGTGTGTAAACAAAAGAAAACGTTTCGGTACAGTACAAGGGGAACGCTACAATTGGCGGAAGGAAAAGGGGGGTGGGGGAGGGAAGGGGCGTGCGGTGACCAATTATTAATATTATTATTATCATTATCATTATTTCTTTTTCCATTATTATTATTATTATTATTATTATTATTATTATTATTATTATTATTATTATTATTATTATTATTATTATTATTATATCATTATATTATCATTATATTATTATTATTATTATTATTATTATTATATTATTATTATCATTATTACATTATTATATTATTACTATTAAGATTATTATTATTATTATTATTATTATTATTACTATTATCATTATAACCTATACAAACAGCCACTGAAGAAAAATAGAGATTTATTCTATCAAAGGTGACAGTGCAGATCAAGATACAGCTAAGAAAGAATAAGATAGAAAGCCAGATATTTACGTAAGAAAAACATGTTAGCTGATATCGTCCTTTTATATATGGGGAGGACGAACATGTCTTTCGTCTCCTCCTCATAATCTTAAACACGCCTGATTGTTATAAAACTGTAAAGACACTCGTAAACACATTTACTATCAAAGCAACAATAACACGATAAACTAAAATTGTTTTTTTTTTCTGGTTCAGATTAAGATATTTAATTTTGCAAAGAAACGTGCACTTGTTGGACTGTCCCCAATGATGTCTTCCTAGTACTTAAGGTCAACAAATGAAGGACTGCACACTGCAACATTTTAAAACATCATAGCTGATCAGTGTCATGGCAAATTTAATCACAAGTATTGCTCTATAAGTATATCTATGGTTTTAAGTTTATTTTCATTGATTCATATATACAGTATGTATATATATATATATATATACTATATATACATATGTACATACATACATACATATATATATATATATATATATATATATATATATATATATATATATATATATATATATTATATATATATGTGTGTGTGTGGTGTGTGTGTGTGCTGTGTGTGTGTGTGGTATATATATATATATATGTATATATATATATATATATATATATATATGTATGTATATATATATATATGTATATATATATATATATATATATATATGCATGCTGTGTGTGTGTGTGTGTGTGTGTGTGCTATGTGTGTATGTGTGTGGTGTATGTGTGTGTGTGTGTGTGTGTGTGTGGTGTGTGTGTGTGTGTGTGTGTGTGTGTGTGCGTGTGCGTATACATATCTATTTATGTATATACACACACACACCTATATATATATGTACGTACATACATGCATACATACATATTTGTGTGTATGTGTGTGTGTGTATGTGTCTGTATGAATGTGTGTGTGTGTGTGTGTGTGTGTGTTGTGTGTGTGTGTGTGTGTGTGTGTGTGTGTGTGTGTGTTGTGTCCATTCATTTACAAACAATGGATCCATGTTCTTGGCAGCCATGAATTGATATGGATTTCCTTTATAATTCTGGTTTTCTTTTCAATTTTGATTTGTGTTGCTAGGAGTGGAGATTAAAGAATGAAATAGAAGAGGGATTCCAGTGCCCTAAAGTGGTCATCATCGAGGGGTTTGATAGGATTATCCAAGGGGACATAAACGCCTGAGACCGTTTGTAGTTTTGTGGCTATTCGTATGAAATATTACTTGCCGATAAACGTTTCTAATTCACATACAATTTTTTTTTTTTTGCGTTTTTTCATATTCTGTTTATATTTAGTCATTCACAGGTGGGAAGGGATACAGAACAACAGTTTCGCGGAGCTTGGTGTGCAGGTTCCCTTACTGATGTATATAGAAAGCAGAGTTTAGAATTTTGTTTCTCTTACTAATGTTTATGGAAACTGCACATCTACTTAACCATTTTAATATATACACATATATGTATATATTATATATATATATATATATATATATATATATATATATATATATTATTGGTTTTACATACCTAGGGGTCTATGAGAAGTCAAGGATTCCAGAAAGGGGTCAGTGGTCTATAAAATTTGGGGATCCCTGTTTAGAACGTTTATTGAGGATAGTAGTTTAAGTTATATTATTCTAGAGCACACCTTTCTTCGTGGGTAGTATTACTTCGTGATTGCTTATGTTGAAAAAGTGCAAAATATATTTTTTGTTCAAAAATACATTTCTTAGTTTAAAAAAAATTGTGACATTAGCAAAAAGGTGTTTGGTAACTGCGTAATAAATGTTGTCCAAATTATTGGTGCAAGAACACAGCCCTGCCAACAGAAGCAGGACCAGTAATTCACACCGACTGATGGAGGATTGGCTTTCACGCACATGGTGGTGAATTGTTTACCAAATTTTGTCGATTCACAAAATAGTATCCACACTCCATCCATATCATGCCGAAACAGACATGTCTCTTATGACAGTGGTTCCCAACTTTTTTTTTCTGGCGACCCCAATCTGTTCTACAATGTATTGGCTTATGTCGTATTGTATTATATTATTATATTTTTATAACTTAGTTAAAAATTAGTTAAGTTAGTCGAGAATATTCCTTATTTAAATCATGTTTATTGCCAAGATTTACAGAATGATATGGCAATCAATATGTGATAACGTATAAACTGAAAACATCTAAAAATTGAGAAATGACCACGTCTAACATTTGGAGGTCCTGGCAGGCGTCGCGACCTCAGGCAGGCAGACGAAAACGTTTGCACTGTGATCGAGCACTTGTCTCTCGTTTCTTGATGCATAAAACGAAATTAATCTCATGCAGAAACAAGCAGAAACATTTTTTTTTTTACAGCTTGCTTGATCAAAAAATAGTTACAGCAGTACTATCATATACTCATGAATTAAATTGCATGGAACACTGAACGGTGATCTCTCGTTGTTCTCAGTGCTTCACTTCAGCATGATTTGAGTTCTTAGTTGGTTCCAGTCAGTAGTAGTAAACATTCTTTAGTAAAAGTAAAGTCTGACATGTATGAGAAGCCAGCAGCAATTATTGTGGAAATTTTTAATCGTGTTAAGAGCTCAGATGTTGCACCTCATGAGAAAATAGTATTGCTGCATTTAATGCTTTGAAAGGCAGGTCTTCGTGCAGATAATATGAATGACTATTTTTTTTTTCAAAGATTATTGAATATAAGGTGATCAAAATGGCATTGTACTGAAAATAGATTGAATTGAATTTTGGGGGAATTACTTTTCCTTGTTTTGCTGTATTTCTAGGTTGCATCTGGCACAATTAGTCATCGGACCCCTATTGACATTCCTGCACTTGCCTTTAGGGATCTTAGGTCCATTATTTTTGTTATTTACACACAAGTAAATAATGGTACCGAAAGTAATGTAAAGTCTGATGGGGGGGGCCTGTTCAGCTTCTGCTCTATGAATCCTGGGGAGAGGCAGGGCTGTTCTTTGTACCAATATTTAGAGAACTCCTGGACCGAGACCCAGAAATTCGAGGGCCTGCTAGATGAACCTGCACGATACGCAATTGTGGCGGTTCACAGAATCACAATTAGCAGTGTAGCTCATGACTTCGGGCTGTCAGACCAAAGAATCCAGCAAAGCGACTGACCTTGCAGGTGCCATGAACTCTCGATATGAATTTATGGAGAAGCCAGTCCTTGTGCAGAAGAATCAAGTCACGCGTCTTCAGGGTCATGATACTGCCAGTTGGAGGTGATACCTAGACGCTATCCTGTGCCTTGGAGTCTTGCCTTGATGTCGTTCGTAACAAGTCCTTGCGCCGGATCACTGGGTACAGTTCGCAGGACCATGTGTCCAACCAACAGTTACACTGAAATACTGCCACAGGACCTGTTACCTGCAAAATCCGGGACCGCCAACTCAGGCTCTATAGGCAACTAGCTCGCTTCCTTCTCACCCTCGCAAGTCGGGACTCGGACAGACTGATCAGTTCTGTCGTGAGAGGCTAGTGATGGATCGAGGCCCTGCCGGCAGCTCGCCATGAAAGATTCTTGGAGGTGGAAACAAAATGTGGATACAGTTATGCACCCTGGATAACTGAATACCACGGTCAGCTCAGTAGATCTCCCTAAAAAGTTAGAAGGGTCTATGTACACTGTTTCTCTCAAATAATGTCCCTGCCCAGAGAAACTACACACACGCACACACACACACACACACGCACACACACACACACACACGCACACACACACACACACACACACACACACACACACACACACACACACACACACACACACACACACACACACACACACACACACACACACACACACACACACACACACACACACACACACACACACACACACACACACACACACACACACACACACACACACACACGATATATATATATATTATATATATATATATATATATATATATATATATATATATATATATATATATATATATATATATTATATCAGACGTGAGCTGACGAATTACCTGACGACCGTGACCTCCCACTTCCTACCCACATAATTGTTGCCGCGTCCTTGGATAATTTGAAGTTACATATGCGTTTTTACACACGCACGCACGCACCCCCCCCCCCACACACACACACAAACACATACATGAAACCGGATCAATAGATATTCATTCTCATTCATATCTTTTCTATATTTGTAGTCCTCAGTTTCATACCTAACATTTCGAAGGATAATCCCGTGATCTATTTTTTATTTTTAAGACATGTTATTACCTTGCCATGAAGGTTGTTTTGGTAGCCTTGCTGTTGGTTACCAGGATAACTCAAAACGTTATGAACAGACTTTTATTTATTTATTTTTACAAGAGGTGTCATATTCAGACTCAGATGCCATCCGGTGGTGATCCGGATATAGTTAGTTTTAATGAAATTCTTCAAGTTTGAATATTTTTCTTGCATCAGTGGCCCTATTGACTTGGTGGATGTATGCACTCCCTGAGAGCTTCCAGTATCTTACTATATTATTTATACTGTATATAATCCAATATGATGTAATGTATAATGGAATACAAAGTATAAAAGCATAAATTATGTATGGATTATAAGGTATACAACCTCAATGAAGTCTCACCTAATCAAGTACTGAGGTCATATAACATTGTTACAATTTCTTGCTAGATCAATTAAACTTTAATCAAATTAATCAGTACTGGTAGTGAAGAGTGAAAAGTTATCCCTTTTCATAATGCTAATGTCAGTAATAAATTAACAAGTTATGGATTTTTTTTTAATCACTAATTCAAGCTAAGCCAGATATGGGTGGCCTTTGATCTTTGACATGATAAGACTGATAGAAATAATGCAGGCTGTCCTAGCTGAATCTTTAAAAGATATCTTGAATGTAAATTTTAAAACCTGACATCTCAGAAGACTGAAGTAAGTTTTAGGACAGTAAAAAATTACTTTGGAGTAAGTACTTGAGTTATATACTTGATATTACAATTACTATTACCATATATATTTTTTCATAATTATAATTGTCATTTTACACAGATAAGGACGAATGAATTTCATTTATGGTTGTAACATTATATTACAATAATGCTTTACAAGTTTGGATATTATATATGCATAACTTATGTACATTACTTGATATGAAATAATTTAATATTTTTATTTTACTGTATATCAAAGTGTGAGATGTAATGTAACAACAGAAGTTTTTTTTATACAGGAAGATATGATACAAAATCCTAGGTAGAGGTATTCTGAACTGCAGTTTATTCACATTCTGCATTCACATTTTACTTGTCATAGACTCACCTTCGTAGTTCATGGACATGATATTGTTTCTGACATGCCATAATACCTACACAATGTATATGACATATTCAAGTGAGTGCCTTGGATCTGGAGAATACTTTGTTATTATGGAGTTGCAATTTCACAACAAAAAGGTATGGCAGTGACAATATTTTTTGTTGTTCTTTTTTTTCCTTAGTTCCATGACTTTTAAAATAGAGAAATAGCTTCAGCAATACAAAAATATCCTTTTATAGTCAGGTTGTTCCCATATCAGTGTACAGTTTCCATAACTTTCTCTTTCCTTACAAAAGTAAGAAAGAAAAAAAACAATGCAAATGCAATTTACAAACATATCAAAGCTTCAGAATTAATATTTTAAAAATAACAAACGCCATCCTATCTGATAACATTACATGAAGTAGGAAAACAGTATTCCAAATTCTTGGAAGATCCAATTTCTTACCCAGAAGATAAAATGATACACCATACTCTAAAGTAAAATTCATATATTGCACAAAATACTGAACTATACCAGCAGTACCATAAGGGAAATTAGTTCTTGTCCAATGACTTCTATATGCTTCCTAAACTCCTGTAGTAAGTCACAGTATCATGTTCCAAAATTCAATAAATTTCCTATGGGAACCTTAAAAACATGCAACCTTACTATTCAACTCCTACATTTTCCAAACTTTATTGTAAGAGATGTAGAAAAAAATGTAAATGACAACAAAGAACAGCACAAGATATGTATCTGAGGCATTTTGATTTAATCTTACACAGAATTACACGAAATTCTGACGATATAATTGAAATGTGTCAAATACATAACATACAGTGTGAAGTTGTTTCAATTTTAAATTTCGAAGTAAATGGACATCACTAGTTGTATTCATATATAGAAAAAAATATATCAAATCTCATATTCATTCTCAATTCATATTGCAAGTTTTCTGCTGCCTAAAATTTATATTTAGGTATCTATGTACAGTACCTAATACTTAATTGTAACATCTGACTCAACCATAAAATTGATGTCACTGAAATGAAGAAGATATATATATATATATATATATATATATATATATATATATATAATATATATATATATATATATATATATATATATATATATATATATATATATATATATATATATATATATATATATATATATATATATATACACATATTGTATATTAATTCCTCCATATCATTTTAACTCTGCACTAATTTTCCAGAGCACTAAATTCTGTGACTTTTCATAGTTGAAGTACTGCTTGAAATCGATGGGGACTTCTTCTGTAGTCCAGTTGATTGTTGATGTATTCTGAGAACGCAGCCACTCTATGCGGTCAAGGAAATAATCATAGCAAAATGCAAATGAAAAAACGTACCTGTGAAAACAAGGATTGTACTGCATTAATATAGTATTTAATTTCCATATCAGTTTAACAATATGCAAAATATATAAATAACACACACAGACATGCATGCATGCATCCCAGCACCCACACTTATACTAGCAGTTTTTCACTTATGAATAATTCATACACTTAAAAAAAAGTATATAACATACCTCTTCTCTTGTGCCACATACAATGTCTTGTTAGGCGGTTCACTCATCAATCTCAATACTGTCTTGAAGAACAGCTCTGTCAAGTGGTTGTTATATATTACTAAAAAAAAAAAAAAAAAGAGGGGGAAAATTATTAGTAATCTTCAATGCATTTCTTCATATTTCTTTCATGTGTCGATAATGGTATTTTGCATATACATAGGCTATAAGTAGAAAGAGATTATATACAATTTATTCATTATTTTCATTACTCAATAAAATATCAATAAACCCTTTTTATATTGCTAGAAACACAACTTAAAGATTATTAAATCAAGGAGTAAAAATCAAATGTAAATATGAATATCCTATAACAATTTAAGTATCACCATGACTAGACTTCCAACCTTCTTCCTTAGTCCATTTCCTGATAGGAAATTTCACATTATTCTGTCCTAATTACACAATGGCAATATCAAGAATAAAAAAGCGGGATTTATGTTATCATCTAACCACCAGTATAAACTAAATTAGAATAAAAAAAGAAAGAAAGAAAAAAACCCTTAATAATTCAAAATTAATCAAATAAAATTTGATAATTCTCCTGCCCTGATGGCAGATCTAATGTCAAAGCTTTTTAAGAAAAAAGTCTTAGAGTTACGGCACGGTACAAGGATACAGACTATGTAGGGCCATATTATTCATAGAGGTAATTACCTAAAGCCTAGGGGTGGCGCTAGTGAAAGGGTTTAGTAAGTCTGAATAAACTTGAATGAATTTAGAATAAACATCAACAAAGTGGATTGAAATAGCTCTTGCTAATTCAGAACTGGTCCTCCTATATATTGAATACATTATATCAAAATATACAAAGATAAATTTGATATATCACTTTATTAATAAAACTCGTGACATATAGTAGGAGTTAAAATAAAACTACTAATTATTAGGTTAAATAAAGCTCACTATTTATAAGTTTAAGTAACACATACTATCTATAAGTATGAATAAAACTTTCTATCTATGAGTTCGGATAAAACTTACTATCTGTGGGGCCGCTGTGGTACAGTGGGGGTGCATGCTGCAGGGGATCAGGAATGTCTCCAAGTGAGAGGTTTCGAATCCTGCCCATGGTCTGAGGTAAGGAAGGTCATCCACTCTGGGAAATGGTCTGTCATTGCCAAAACCGAGGCCTTTGAAAGAAGGCACTATCCTAGCCCTTCCAAAAAAGGGAGTTCGTAATGTAAAACTGAATCATAAGGAAACTCACTATCTGCAGCCAGGATGATAGAGATGTCTTTAAGTGACTCAGAGTTTTCATCTATTGTAGCATGGTTATCAAAATCTAATTCTTTCACAAGGGTTTCTGCTTTAACCAATGCTTTATTTCTTTTGAAATTACGATGAATTAGAGAAAAAATTTCCCCACGGTCCACATCTGAAAAGAATACACAATAGAGAAATAGGTAACTCTTAATACAGTTATTACAGCGTACCTTAAAAATACATTACAGATGACTAAAAGTTAGTTAATAAAGATGTGTCATGGATGGTTGAGATGAATTAGTGTCCCTAGCATTTTAATCTATTATTTGTTTTTTTGATTCAGTATTCCAATCTTTTAAGCAGCTTGATTTTCTGCTAAAGAATAGAAAAAAATCAAGACAAAAGCTGGTTCAACAAAGCAAATAGAACAGCTTGCCATGGAGATGTCAGGCATGCTAGTATATCTAACCACAATATAACACCAAAAACCTACAGTAACCTCTGTGTAATGTTTACAAATGAACTAACTTCTTTTTTACTTCTTTTATAATTCAATGTATTTTACAACAGTAACTCATGATTTAAACCAAAGTTTGAACTAATGAATGCATTGCCTATGGGTTGAGCGTATATATATTACATGCAGCTTCCTGTACCTTATCTGCTTTGGTTGTTGGCTCATGCTATTACCTTTTTACTGCCATCTCTGTGTTCTTCATGCTTTTGTGTCTCTGTGTTTGTTCACTAACAAGGAACCAAAACTTAGTGCTTGTGATGCAAGTGCTAATGTTCCTAAGCAACAAAGCAACAGCAAAAAGACATTTCAAGGAGGAAACATATTTCACTACTATTGGTATAAATGAGTAAGCTATGTGAACCATTAACAAGGCAGAAAAGAACAAATGGGAGGATATGAAAGTTAGTACATTTTGCATAAAAGAAGCACATTATCAAGATGGAGAATACACTTTCTATTTGGAAATAAGACTCACACAAGAGTTCTGATATAATGATCCAAATTTGATATGTGTGAAAGGGCTTTCTCTTTTCAAGATGATGTGCAATGCTGATGAAGCAAATGCAGTTTATCTTCCTCTCATATTCCTTAGTTTACTGAAAGCATGGAATAGCATGAGAATTACAAGTGGGACCTACATTAGCCACCATGAGACCCATGCCCCAGGCTTCAAGACTGCCACAGACTCATACACCTATTTTGTGGCAATGCAGTTGATTTTATGATTAAAACCTGGATGACATCTACGTCTTCAAAAACCTGTGCCCTACCAGGTAAAGCCTAAAACTAGTTGCCCATCTACTGGACAGCTATTGCAGATACATGGATCACCATTGTCCATTATGTCCCTCTTTGCAGACTGGTTCTGCAAATGTTATGTTCTGAGGTTTTTATCTAGCCAAAGGCTAAATTTCTTTCAAGATACTGCTTATCATGGACACTGTCCCAGCCACACAGTATCCTATGAATTCAACAATGATGGATCCTTTTCCCTCACAACATAACTTCCTTCATCCACTACATTACAACAAAAGTGTATACTACTGGCTTAAAGGATGAGATAAATATCTTCCTGCAGTAGTACAAGAGTTAAACCACTGCTCATTCATTGGCCTTGGAACATGTGAAATCTCAGTGTTTGTTTGTTTTGGAGGAAGCTGTGGTTGAAATGTGTGAATGAGAACTAAGGGTCTGCCTGGCCAACTTTGAGCACTCTCTAAATTCTTGCCTCTGGCTTATCAGACTAGGAGTTTATACTTTGAACATTATGAAAGTCATGCAACAGAGCTAATGGACACAGATATCAGAACAGCTGAGCATCAGGCTATCCTGTATCAGCTGGTAATGCTAAAAGCCATGAAGTTCAAAAGTAATTTGAGAATTCTACTACCCCTTATCACCAAATGTGAAAGGATATGGAGAAGGATGTATCTCAGTAAAGGTAGAGAAAATACTGTTGGTAAGTAAAGAAAAATAAGAATAAGAATTTATAACTGCATCAAGTATAATAAGAAAAAAAAGAGTGATAAATATCTTCTTTATCAATATATCAATCTTCATTACATCTGATACTACAGCGGATTTCCTTTAAGAAAGACACAAAAAGTAAGGACAGAGAAACATTTTAAACCATCAATTCTCACCTGTAATCAAAACTTTCTTTACAATCATGCTGGCGACAATGGATGTTAATCCAACCCCAGAAGCCAGTTCCAGGATATTTGCATTCTTGAAGATCTCAGGATGGTGGAAGATAAAGTCTGCAAGAAGGAGAGCTCCGCGCCAAACCTGTTCACCGACCAAGTCTATGATTGTGGCACTCTGTTGTTCTGTTGGATGATGAGATATTTGTGATATTTGGTGGATATTAAGCATATTACCAGGATTAGAAGGTTCACTGATAAGAAAAAAATAAAAGTCAATGCAGATGGCAGTTCAATGGCAGGGATTAAGAAAATGTATGTGAGGTCCAGAAAATGATTAAAATACAGTGTTACCAAGATAATTTCTAATTCAAAGATTGTCTGAGAATGAAAGAAAACACACTATCACTATTGTTATCTTGTGCTGTCCAATAAGCCTCAATGTACACATTATAAAATAGCAGTTTGATACTAAAACTCAAATCTTCCAATATCCAAGAAAATCTTACCTATAAGAACAACACCTTCTTTCTTAGTCTGACTGTCCTTTTCGCTGACTGGCAGATCCTTCGCTTTCATTTTTTTATTGGCCTCACCTGATGTCATGTAGGAAGGGTACACAAATTCATACCTTGTTAACACAGCTGTGGAAAAAAGTACAGATCAACATATGACATAAAAGGTGCAACTATGATACACCACTTAAAATATATCAGACCATCTACTTCATCTATAATTCTTTAATCCACACTTTTTTTTTTTTTTTTTTTTTTTCTTTCACATATTACAGTGTATCAAAGGAAGGTGTCTTAACTGACAAACTCAAAAGCAATGGGCTCCACATATTATAAATGTTTTCTTTTCCTTCTTCTGTTGACCTAATTCCATAAATGATGAATAGAAAAAAATGTCTCACTATTAGCTATAATGACAAGGCTATAGGGGTAACTATTATCATTTTTGGCAATAGGGGTAACTGATGCAATCATTAAAAAAAATCCTGGATCCAGATCACCACAAAGTTGGGCTAAAACAAACCCCTGGTAAAAATTTCATAAAAATATGTTCCCAAATTTTTTAGTTATCCTGCTAACTAACAAAACATCTAACTAACCAACACTACCAAAAACATAACCTCCTTGGTGGAAGTGATAACCACAGTGTGTACTCTTCTCTCTTTCATCATTAAGAGTAATGCTTTTATATATCGAATCTCTGTTTTTCCTAAAGACTAATTTCCACCTTCAAAAAATAATCCAACTCAGAAATCACAATATAATTAGTAAAACAACATCAGTAGGCCTCAACAAATTTCTACAAAATTTTAATTGATTGTGGCAATAAACACCACATATAAAACACTGGCAATGATAATTATGATAAAACTGGCTTGTAGTAAGTAATTCTGTTTGTAATCCAGAAACAGAATCACATAAAACTACTGAAAGATAACCAAGCCTTAAAAATAAGGATGAATTTGATATACACAGGTGAAATAGAAAAACCAGATTCAGTAAAGAGTACACAGTAATCATCACAGCCAAGGCTAAAACACCTTATTTCCACACATATTTTGGCAAGATGTTATAACCCTCCTTGGAAATCTATCATCAAATAATGAACCAGTTCAAGCTCTATTGTACCAGAATATATAGTAGAGGTTAGTTGGCATTTACCAGAGCCAAAAGTGCAGAAGCCAATCCATTTGTCTGGAAAAATACATCATCTTTCATCCTAAGAAGGTAGGTCAAACTATTCATATGCCTATATCGTCATAGAAACTGTCAGGCTCCAGTCTGCTGTCAAGCCTATGACACTGGATAAACAATAACATTATTGTGACTATTATTATCATTATCATCTTTTTCATGATGACTATTATGTTAACTATTGCTATTCTTATACTTGCCATGGTATATCACAAAGAAACAAATGAAGAATGTTTAATCGAAAGGAGTCTGCCTTTTAGGGCAGACTAGTTTGCTCATGAGATCTCGCATGCACAATCTTCGTGCCCATGTGTGCATTATTCATTTCATGTGCACATTTCCTTAAAAAATCTAAGTCCAAGTAAATGCATGTGCACATTTCAAGGTCCTTGCACACAAAATTTTAAAAATAAAATCAATTGCATCTGTTTGAAAGATATGGCTGCGGGGAGTTTTAGTACTGTGATGCTGGCCAAGTTTTCCTAGTTAATTGCCGATCTGGTATTCATGTTAGTTGTCACGTAGGTCCTTAATTTGCTTTGTCCTTGGTATGTCTCTACTATTTGATATGCTAATGATTCCTCAGTAAGTCTTGTGGTTCTGTCTCCTGGCTACAACGCAATATCACACACGTTCACGAGAATTTGTAAGTTCCAATTTGTAGTCGTTCAAGGGGGATAAGCATAGTGTTGTATTTAACGTCAAGGTCACCATTCCATCTTTTTTTTTTACTCAATTCCTAATTGTTATCCACTGTAAATTTTCCCACATGCATATATTCATATGTGATTTAAAATGTAAACTGGTCACAGGCCGAATTATATAAGCATGCACATCTGTAGTGCTCAAGTACACAATCACTTCACGTGCATTGCAGACAAAATTGGCAAACTGAGGGATAAATGAAATCAAAGATAACATAAAAGTAGGACCAACTTGCCTCCTGGGGAGCCATCAATCGCTTCTTTCTTGAAGTAATCAAATATTTCGGAAGTTACTTTCAACCTCTCTGAAGTCTCCGAAGCCATGTTCTCTCTCCTACCATCCGCTGTGGAATGACCCAGAAGACATATTCGAGAAGTCACTAAATGGGACAAAAATAACTTGCTTCCTGTCGTCTGCACTGGTTAAGGCTTTTCCGAGATCAGCTGATGCAGTTCTCACGTGCGTGCTTCTTGTTTTTATCAGGTTTTAGGTATACGGGTCAGCTTATTCTTATAATTTCTTCTTATGACATTGCTCTTCAATTGATTGATAACTAACGATACAGACCTTTCAATGAGATATACTATAGCGCGAAATGTGGAAACAATGGAATAAAATGAAAAATGAGTAACAATTTTTTAAAATCTGAAACTTTATAAGTATTTATAATACTAATATCTATCAGTTTGGGTTAATACTTTTCCATTACAACATATTATTGAAAAAATAAGTAAATTGATAAGGATAACGAAACGTGGAAACGTTTCTGTGACGTCACGCGTAAACAAAGCGAAACGTTTTCACACTGAAATGCACAAGAATGACTTTGATAAGTCCTCTGTATCATTTAGACCTAAAATGTTCCACAAACAATCAAATGTAGTTGTCTTGCTTTGTGCTTATCTTGCATCTTGACCATGTGTGATTGGGATTGGAGGTGCGACCAACAAGCTTGAGTTAAAAATAACCAAGTTTGGCAG
>NW_020870119.1:62500-72500 GCF_003789085.1 Penaeus vannamei | reverse complement strand
GGAGTGAAGGATTACTTCAAATAATTGTTTTTCTTTGTAAACTATTTTTTTCTTTTTACCTTCTGATTGTCTCCACTGTTTACTTTACATCCTAATTTTTCTCTAGTTTCTGTATCATTAGCCGACGAGTATGATTTTAAGGGACTGGGTATCGGTGGCGTTCCGAGATAAAGTTAATAATCAGTAAAAGTGAACTCAACACTCTGTCCCGTCGTAAGCAAGATCAAACCCTCGGACTTAAGATCAAAAGGAATTGCGAAGAACTTGTAGGATTCTGAAAGATTCCTAGCAACAAGGTCACTTTAAATTAGCGGAACAAAAGCCAAAGAAACCATCACACCAATGATCACCTGGAAGCGAATTCAAGAGCGCCAAAGATTAACCTTTATGAGCGAATCCAAGAGCATTGAAAATCAACCATTTTACCTTTGAATAAGTGACCTCAGAGATTATTTGAGACGTGACCTGTCTGCCCTCGAACCTCCTAAAGATTGCCGAGCTGACGACGCCCTCGGTGAGACCCGAACGGCCCCACAGCACACCCAGGACCGCCCACGCGAGCACCACACAGCCGCCCATCGTCCACGCCATGGCCCTAATGAGGCGCAAAACAATAGAAAGGACATCATCGCCAGTCTGACCGCCATTAATGATTGAAGCTGCCAGGAGGAAATCGATGCCACCGGGGAAACGCCTGTCCACAGATGCCTGACGTCCCCTTGGTGTCAGGGCTCGGCCTCACTCGGTCTCAAACTGCTATAGACCTCGGGCTCGGTCTCATGCTTCTATAGACCTTTTGGGCTCGGTCTTCTACTTCTCTAGACCTCGGGCTCGGTCTCCTACTTGTATAGACCTTGGTCTCAGTCTCAAACTTCTATAGACATTGGGCTCGGTCTCCAACTTGTATAGACCTTGGGCTCAGTCTCCTACTTGGATAGACCTCGGTCTCATACTTCTATAGACCTGTTGGGCTCGGTCTCAAACTTCTATAGACCTTGGTCTCAGTCTCAAACTTCTATAGACCTCGGCTCGGTCTCTACTTGTATAGACCTTGGTCTAGTCTCAAACTTGTATAGACCTCGGGCTCGGTCTCTACTTCTATTGGTCTCAGTCTCAAACTTCTATAGACTACTTGTATACTACTTGTATGGACCTTGGTCTCAGTCTCAAACTTGTATAGACCTTGGGCTCGGTCTCCTACTTGTATAGACCTTGGTCTCAGTCTCAAACTTCTATAGACCTTGGGCTCGGTCTCCTACTTGTATAGACCTTGGGCTCGGTCTCCTACTTGTATAGACCTTGGGCTCGGTCTCCTACTTGTATAGACCTCGGGCTCGGTCTCCTACTTGTATAGACCTTGGTCTCAGTCTCAAACTTCTATAGACATTGGGCTCGGTCTCCTACTTGTATAGACCTTGGCTCGGTCTCCTACTTGTATAGAGGGCTCGGTCTCCTATCCCTCCTAGATCGGTCTCCTACTTGTATAGACCTTGGTCTCAGTCTCTTCTATAGACAACCTTGGGCTCGTCTCCTACTTGTATAGACTTGGTCTCGTCTCAAACTTCTATAGACCTTGGGCTCGGTCTCCTACTTGATAGACCTTGGTCTCAGTCTCAAACTTCTATAGAGTCTCTACTTGTATAGACCTTGGGCTCGGTCTCCTACTTGTATAGACCTTGGTCTCAGTCTCAAACTTCTATAGACCTTGGGCTCGGTCTCCTACTTGTATAGACCTTGGTCTCAGTACTTCTATACTTCTATAGACTCGGCTCGTCTCCTACTTGTATAGACCTTGGGCTCGGTCTCCTACTTGTATACTTGGTCTCAGACTTCTAGACCTTGGGCTCGGTCTCCTACTTGTATAGACCTTGGTCTCAGTCTCAAACTTCTATAGACCTCGGGCTCGGTCTCCTACTTGTATAGACCTTGGTCTCAGTCTCAAACTTCTATAGACCTCGGGCTCGGTCTCCTACTTGTATAGACCTCGGGCTCGGTCTCCTACTTGTATAGACCTTGGTCTCAGTCTCAAACTTCTATAGACCTCGGGCTCGGTCTCCTACTTGTATAGACCTCGGGCTCGGTCTCTACTTGTATAGACTTGGTCTTCGGTCTCAAACTTCTATAGACCTCGGGCTCGGTCTCCTACTTGTATAAACCTTGGTCTCGGTCTCAAACTTCTATAGACCTTGGGCTCGGTCTCCTACTTGTATAGACCTTGGTCTCAGTCTCAAACTTCTATAGACATTGGGCTCGGTCTCCTACTTGTATAGACCTTGGTCTCAGTCTTAAACTTCCATAGACCTCGGCTCGTCTCCTACTTGTATAGACCTTGGTCTCAGTCTCAAACTTCTATAGACCTCGGCTCGGTCCTCCTACTTGTATAGACCGGCTCGGTCTCCTACTTGTATAGACCTTGGTCTCAGTCTCAAACTTCTATAGAAGGCTCGGACTTGTATAGACCTCGCTCGGTCTCCTACTTGTATAGACTTGGTCTCGGTCTCAAACTTCTATAGACCTCGGCTCGGTCTCCTACTTGTATAGAGTCTCCTACTTGTATAGACCTTGGTCTCAGTCTCAAACTCTATAGACCTCAGGCTCGGTCTCCTACTTGTATAGTCGGGCTCGGTCTCCTATATGACCTTGGTCTCGGTCTCAAACTTCTATAGACCTCGGGCTCGGTCTCCTACTTGTATAAGACCTTGGTCTCGTCTCAAACTTCTATAGAATCTCTTTGTATAGACTTGGTCTCAGTCTCAAACTTCTATAGACCTTGGGGCTCGGTCTCCTAACTTGTATAGACCTTGGTCTCAGTCTAAACTTCCATAGACTCGGGCTCGGTCTCTACTTGTATAGACCTTGGTCTCAGTCTAAACTTCTATAGACCTGGCTCGTCTCCTACTTGTATAGACCTTGTTCTCGGTCTCAATTCTATAGACCTTGGTCTCGGTCTGTCTCTACTTGTTATAGACTGGTCTCGGTCTCAAACTTCTATAGACTATTGGCTCGGTCTCCTACTTGTATAGACCTTGGGCTCGGTCTCCTACTTGTATAGACTTTGGTCTCGGTCTCAAAACTTCTATAGGGGGCTCGGTCTCTACTTCTATAGACCTTGGTCTGCTACTTCTCCTTCTACTCTACTGGTCCCTCTTCTATAGACCTGGGCTCGGTCTCCTACTTGTATAGACCTTGGTCTCAGTCTCAAACTTCTATAGACTTGGCTCGTCTCCTACTTGTATAGACTTGGTCTCAGTCTCAAACTTCTATAGACCTCGGGCTCGGTCTCCTACCTATAGAATTGGTCGTCTCCACCTTGGGCTCGGGGCTCGGTCTCCTACTTGTATAGACTCAGTATAGACCTCGGGCTCGGTCTCCTACTTGTATAGACCTTGGGTCTCTAAACTTCTATAAGTGACTCCTACTTGTATAGACCTTGGTCTCAGTCCTCAAACTTCTGTAGACCTGGGCTCTCTCCTACTGTATAGACCTTGGTCTCGGTCTCCTACTTGTATAGACCTTGGTTCAGTCTCAAACTTCTATAGAGTCTCCTACTATAGACCTTGGGTCTCAGTCTCAAACTTCTATAGACCTACTTGTATAGGCTCGGTCTCCTACTTGTATAGACCTTGGTCTCAGTCTCAAACTTCTATAGACCTCGGGCTCGGTCTCCTACTTGTATAGACCTTGGTCTCAGTCTCAAACTTCTATAGAGGTCTCCTACTGTATATCAGTCTCAAACTTCTAGACCTCGGGGCTCCGGTCTCGTCTCCTACTTGTATAGACCTTGGTCTCAGTCTCAAACTTCTATAGACCTCGGGCTCGTCTCCTACTTGTATAGACCTTGGTCTCAGTTCTCAAACTTCTATAGACCTCGGGCTCGGTCTCCTACTTGTATAGACCTTGTCTCAGTCTCAAACTTCTATAGAGCTTTGGCTCAGTCTCCTACTTGTATAGACCTTTGGTCTCAGTCTCAACTTCTATAGACCTGGGCTCGGTCTCCTACTTGTATAGACCTTGGGCTCGGTCTCCTACTTGTATAGACCTTGGTCTCAGTCTCAAACTTGTATAGACCTCGGGCTCGGTCTCCTACTTGTATAGACCTTGGGCTCGGACCTTGGTCTCAGTCTCAAACTTCTATAGACCTCGGGCTCGGTCCTACTTGTATAGACCTTGGGCTCGGTCTCCTACTTGTATAGAAGTCTTCAAACTTCTATAGACCTCGGGCTCGGTCTCTACTGTATAGACCTTGGTCTGGTCTCCACTTGTATAGACCTTGGTCTCAGTCTCAACTCTATAACCTCGTCTCCTACTTGTATAGACCTTGGGCTCGGTCTCCTACTTGTATACCTTTCCTCAATACTTGTATAGACCTTTGGTCTCTTCATACTTCTATAACCGGGCTCGGTCTCCTACTTGTTAGACCTTGGACCTTGGACATCTCAAACTTCTATAGACCTCGGGCTCGGTCTCCTACTTGTATAGACCCTTGGCTCGGTCTTCCTACTTGGTATAGACCTTGGGCTCGGTCTCGAAACTTCTCATACTTGTATAGACCTGGTCCTGGTCTCATACTTCTATAGACTCGGGCTCGGTCGGTCTACTTGTATAGACCTTTGGGCTAGGTCTCCTCTTGTATAGACCTTGGTCTCAGTCTCAAACTAGACCTCGGTCGGTCTCCTACTTGTATAGACCCTGGGCTCGGTCTCCTACTTGTATAGACCTTGGGGCTCGTCTCAACTTCTCATCTTGTCATGACTTGGTCTCGGTCTCAATATTCATAACCATCGGCTCGGTCTCCTCTTGTATAGACCTTGGGCTAGGTCTCCTACTGTATAACCTTGGGGCTCGGTCTCAAACTTTATAGACCTCGGGCTCGGTCTCCTCTTGTATAGGAACCTTGGCTCGGTCTCCTACTTGTTAACCTTGCCTCGGTCTCAAACTTCTAATAGCTCGCTCGGTCTCCTACTTGTATATAACCTTGGTCTCGGTCTCAAACTTCTATAGACTTGGCGCTCGGTCTCTACTTGTATAGACTTGGTCCTCAGTCTCAAACTTCTAATAGACCTCGGGCTCCGGTCTCCTACTTTAGACCTTGGCTCGGTCTCCTACTTTATAGACCTTGGGGTCGGTCTCAAACTTTCTATAGGACCTCGGGGCTCGGTCTCCTTACTTGTATTAAACCTTGGTCTCGGTCTCAAAACTTCTATAGACCTTGGGCTCGGTCTCCACTTGTCATAGGACTTTCGTCTCAAGTCTCAAACTTTATAGACCTCGTGGCTCGGTTCCTAATTTGTATAGACTTGGTTCAGTCCCTCAAACTTCTTATAGACCTAATGGGCTCGGTCTCGCTAGCTTTGTATAGACTTGGGCTCGGTCCTCTCCTACTTGTAATGGACCCTTGGTTTCAGTCTCAACTTGTTATTAGACCTGGCTCGGTTCCTACTTGTATAGACCTTGTCTCAGTCTCAAACTTTCTATAGACATTGGCTCGGTCTCAAACTTCTATAGACCTTGGCTCGGTCTCCTACTTGTATAGCTTGGTCTCGGTCTAAACTTCTATAGATATGGCTCGTCTCTACTTGTATAGACCTTGGGTCTCAGTCTAACTTCATAGACCTCGGGCTGGTCTCCTACTTGTATAGCCTTGGTCTCAGTTCAAACTTCTATAGACTCGGCTCGGTCTCCTACTTGTATAGACCCTCGTCAACTTCTATAAACCTCCTGCTGGCTTGTATAGACGGTCCGGTCTCCTTTCTATAGACTGGGCTCGGTCTCCTACTTGTATAGACCTGGTCTCAGTCTCAACTTCTATAGACCTCGGGCTCCGGTTCCTACTTGTATCTTGGGCTCCTCCTACTTGTATAGACCTTGGTCTCAGTCTCACTTGTATAACCTCGGGCTCGGTCTCCTACTTGTATAGACCTTGGCTCGGTCTCAAACTTCTATAGACCTTGCTCGGTCTCTCTACTTGTTATAGACTTGTCTCGGTCTCAACTTCTATAGACTTCGGCTCGGTCTCCTACTTTATAGACCTTGGTCTCAGTCTAAACTTCATAGACCTCGGCTCGGTCTCCTACTTGTATAGACCTTGGTCTCAGACTTCTCTCCTGGTCTCGGTCTCCTACTTGTATAGACCTGGTCGGTCTAGATCGGCTCGGTCTCCTACTTCTATAGACCTTGGGCTCGTCTCCCCTTTGTCTCGTCTCTACTTTATAGATCTTCTATAGTCTTTCTTCTCTTGTATAGACTTGGTCTCGTCTCAACTCTATAAACCTCGGGGCTCGGTCTCCTATTGTATAGACCTCGGTCTCAAAGACTTCTTGTATCGGGCTCGGTATATAGACCTTCGGTCTCGACCTTGGTCTCAGTCTCAACTTCTATAGATTGGGCTCGGTCTCCTACTTGTATAGACTTGGTCTCAGTCTCAAACTTCTGTAGACTCGGCTCGGTCCCTACTTGTATAGCCTTGGTCTCGTTCTCTACTTGTATAAGACTTGGTCTCAGTCTCAAACTTCTATAGACCTCGGGCTCGGTCTCCTACTTGTATGACCTCTCAGGTCTCGGTCTCCTATTGTATAGACTTGGTCTCAAATTCTATAGACTCGGGCTCGGTCTCCTACTGTATAGACTTGGGCTCAGTCTCCTACTTGTATAGACCTTGGTCTCAGTCTCAAACTTCTATAGACCTCGGGCTGGTCTCCTACTTGTATAGACTTGGGCTCGGTCTCCTACTTGTATAGACCTTGGTCTCAGTCTCAAACTTCTATAGACCTCGGGCTCGGTCTCCTACTTGTATAGTCTCCTACTTGGGCTCGGTCTCCTACTTGTATAGACCTTGGTCTCAGTCTCAAACTTCTATAGACCTCGGGCTCGGTCTCCTACTTGTATAGACCGCTGGTCTCCTCATCAGTCTCACCTACCTGTATAGACCTTGGGCTCGTCTCCTCTTTGTCTCAGTCTCAAACTTCTAGACCTTGGGCTCAGTCTCCTACTTGTATAGACCTTGGGCTCGGTCTCCTACTTTATAGACCTTGGGCTCGGTCTCAACTTCTATACTTGTATAGACCTTGGTCTCGGTCTCAATACTTCTATAGACTCGGCTCGGTTCTACTTGTATAGACCTTGGGGTCTCTACTTGTATAGACTTTTCTAGTCCTCAAACTTCTATGACTCGGCTCGGTCTCTACTTGTATAGACCTTGGGCTCGGTCTCCTACTTGTATAGACCTTGGGCTCGGTCTCAAACTTCTCAACTTGTATAGACTTGGTCCTCGGTCTCATACTTCTATAGACCTCGGCTCGGTCTCCTACTTGTATAGACCTTGGGCTAGGTTCCTCTTGTATAGACTTGGTCTCAGTCTCAACTTCTATAGACCTCGGCTCGGTCTCCAACTTGTATAGACTTTGGGCTCGGTCTCCTACTTGTATAGACCTTGGGCTGTCTCAAACTTCTCATATTGTATCGACCTTGTCTCGGTCTCATACTTCTATAGACCTCGGCTCGGTCTCCTACTTGTATAGACCTTGGGCTAGGGTCTCCTACTTGTATAGACCTTGGGCTCGGTCTCAAACTTCTATAGACCTCGGGCTCGGTCTCCTACTTGTATAGACCTTGGGCTCGGTCTCCTACTTGGACTTGGCTCGGTCTCAAACTTCTATAGACCTCGGGCTCGGTCTCCTACTTGTAATCGGAACTTGGCTCGGTCTCTACTTGTATAGACCTTGGTCTCAGTCTCAAACTTCTATAGACCTCGGGCTCGGTCTCCTACTTGTATAGACCTTGGGCTCGGTCTCCTACTTGTATAGACCTTGGGCTCGGTCTCAAACTTCTATAGACCTCGGGCTCGTCTCTAATAAACCTTGGTCTCGTCTCAAACTTCTATAGACCTTGGCTCGGTCTCCTCTTGTATAGGTCTCAGTCTCTTCTACTCCTACTTGTATAGACCTTGGCTCAGTCTCAAACTTCTATAGACCTCGCTCGGTCTCCTACTTGTATAGACCTTGGGCTCGGTCTCCTACTTGTCTTGGTCTCAGTCTCAAACTTGTATAGACCTGGGCTCGGCTCCTACTTTTATAGACCTTGGTCTCGACCTTGGGTCTCAAACTTCTATAGACCTTGGCCGGTCTCTTCTCCTACTTGTATAGACCTTGGTCTCGGTCTCTACTTCTATCGCTCGGTCTCCTACTTGTATAATCAGACTTCTATAGGGCTCGGGCTCGGTCCTCTACTTGTATAGACCTTGGTCTCGTCTCAACTTGTTTAGACCTTTCGGTCTCCTACTTGTATAGACCTTGGTCTCGTCTCAAACTTGTATAGACTCGGGCTCGGTCTCCTACTTGTATAGACCTTGGTCTCGGTCTCAAACTTCTATAGACCTTGGGCTCGGTCTCCTACTTGTATAGACCTTGGTCTCGGTCTCAAACTTCTATAGACCTCGGGCTCGGTCTCCTACTTGTATAGACCTTGGGCTCGGTCTCCTACTTGTATAGACCTTGGTCTCAGTCTCAAACTTGTATAGACCTCGGGCTCGGTCTCCTACTTGTATAGACCTTGGTCTCGGTCTCAAACTTCTATAGACCTTGGGCTCGGTCTCCTACTTGTATAGAGTCTCAAACTTCTATAGACCTTGGGCTCGGTCTCCTACTTGTATAGACCTTGGTCTCAGTCTCAAACTTCTATAGACCTTGGGCTCGGTCTCCTACTTGTATAGACCTTGGTCTCGGTCTCATACTTCTATAGACCTTGGGCTCGGTCTCCTAGGATAGACCTCGGTCTCGGTCTCCTACTTCTATAGACCTTGGGCTCGGTCTCGTACTTCTATAGGCCTTGGGCTCGGTTTCCTACTTCTCTAGACCTCGGTCTCATACTTCTATAGACCTGTTGGGCTCGGTCTCAAACTTCTATGGACCTCGGGCTCGGTCTCCTACTTCTCTAGACCTTGGGCTCGGTCTCCTTCTTGTATAGACCTTGGGCTCGGTCTCAAACTTCTATAAACCTCGGGCTCGGTCTCCTACTTGTATAGACCTTGGGCTCGGTCTCAAACTTCTCATACTTGTATAGACCTTGGGCTCGGTCTCCTACTTCTGTAGACCTCGGGCTCGGTCACATACCCACATAGACCTCAAGCTCGGTTCCCGGGAGCGGCACTCCACTCCACCTTATTCGGCCGGTTAGTTAAAACTGTGCTAGACCCGACCCGGTGAATACTCATTATACAGAATTTTACATACACTGAATTACACATCTATCAGTCTAGACGCATATCTACGCGGATAGATTGATAAATGTACATGTATCAGATAGCTAGACAGATATGTAATTATTTCCGTATTTATGCTTGTCCGTATGAGTATTGATAGGATCTAGGCTCACGTAATTTTAGAATCTGGCCTATCATCACCGAAACTTTGTAAGGCTTTCATGTAGTGCCACATGACTTTTTTTAGAAGCTAATATTCTGGCCCTTTGAATGGCACCGCTAAACTAATTATTTACCTTCCGACACAATGCACTATGAGGGAAGCTACGGTGCTGTATTTCGTAGGCTTTTGTGGGCTTTCATGTAGTGCCACACGATGATTTTTAGAAGCTAGTATTTTGGCCCTCTGAATGGCACCGCTAAACCCCTTCCTCCCCTTCCGACACAACGCGCCATGAGGGGAGCTACGGTGCTGTATTTCGTAGGCTTTTTGCTGGGAGGTTTATGGGGTAAGAACAGGAATTATTCAAAGGTAGTTATTACGCACAGCCTGGGCCACCATGAGGGTGTGACTTTTATTAGTTTCTGGAAAATTTTCTTCAATTTGCACTTCTTTCACTGTCGCTTTCCGGTGTTCGTTTGGTTAGAACTTCAATCTTCTCGTTTTCATCAATGATAATAATAATAATAATGAATATAATAAGGATAAAAATCATAATGATAATAGTGATGGCAATGATAATAATGGTAACGATAATGATCATAATAAAAATAACAATAATATAATAACAAAATAAAAATGAT
>NW_020870119.1:42500-57500 GCF_003789085.1 Penaeus vannamei | reverse complement strand
CTTTTTGCAATAAACCAAATAAAGATTTAAAAACTGTTAAACATAACAACAAAATATATATTCCTTTTATATATATTTAATAAATACCTTGCTACAAATATTAGACACATTATAACAATGGAAAGCATATCTTTGGAAAATTAACTGAGACTGACATATCTTACTTTAGGTAACAAGTTTTCCCTTACAAAACAGGGAGATTACATGGACGTTCATTGTGAACAAGTACCCTTTGCTAATAGAAAAGCAAAATAATGAAATGCTTCTAGCTTTTACATTTTTTTTCTATGTACTGCTATCTGGATACTTGTTTGTCTACTACCTATTATCTCTAAAATACTATTTATGCATTACATATATACATATACAAAATAAAAACTTGTGAAAAGACACACAGCATGTTGACATGTGTGATATTTCTATATATATAAGAATATATATACATACTTATTTATAATGTATATATAATATACACATAAACACAATGTTCAGTCAATCAAGGCACCACAAATAAATCTTCGGACATATCTCTCCTCCTCTCTTTCCAATACTGTATCTGAGCATTAAGGAGATACATCTCCTTCTTGTGTTTCTCTTTCTTTCTCTCTTCCTCAGCTAGAAGTAGCTTCACCTTGAGGTCTAAGTATTCCATTTTCTTTTTATATTCTGATGACAACGCTTTCTCTTTTGTAATTTTTGCGGTTAGGGGACCATTGTTCAGTTCACTTGACTTTTTGCTGTACTTGAGCACCGTTTTCTTTGGAACTTTGCGTGACTGCTTGGCTTGGGATGGCTGTGGTTCACTCGCACTAGAATTTGCCGAACCTGGTCTTGAAAGGTTGTTTTCTACTATATGGGGAGACATCTCTCTGACTGCAGAAAATTCTAGCCTGGAGTCCTCCACTATGTCATTTGTTTGTAAATTGGCAGAAGGTGGCTTGGGCAGAATCCTTACAAATGTGGCAGGGGAGTTGTGATCTGAGAGATTGCTGTCACTTTCTACAATCACAGCATTTTCCAAACCCTCCACAATTGTACAGCCAGTTTTGTGAAAGACATCCTCCTGCATACTATTCTCGATCACATCTGGACTCTCGTCTGCGGAAGAAGTATTATTGCAACTTTCTTATTTTTGTTTGCACAAGTTTCTAAATCAAATATTTATCTAGTACTGGCTATACAATCTTAAAAAAAAATTGAATCAATTTAATCTAACACAAAAAATCTATCTCAGAAACATACATTATAATAATACAGCTTTCTATTCTCAAGATGCAGGGTAAAAACAGCAAAGACAGAACTTTAACTACAACTCAAGTAAAGCTAATAAGAAACTCAAGATAGACAAACCATGCACAGAAGGCAAAATGTATTCAGGTTCATCATCGCTCCCTAAATGAATTGGGTCATCATCCATTTCACTTGACGTATTCACATCCTGCGACTGGGATAATCCAGCTCGGTTTTTGACTGCATTTGCAGCACTGGAAAAGAAAAGAGTAAATGTTTTTTTATTAATAATCAGGGAATTTATAAATTAATATCTGAAGAGCAACTCCCCAAAAATTATAAAATACATACATAGACATCCAAACCTTATCCACTCAGATGAACACAACATATAATATATAATGTGTTATATCTTTGTTTGTTTTCATAAATGGTAATAATAATAATAATAAACTTTCTCTATGCAGTAGTTTTTCCTCCCATACATTGTACTTAATTTTATACGGAAGATAACACATCCAATTAAACGATGATCATGTTGCCCCCCCCCCCCACAGGCAGATAAACAAACAAAAACAAGATAAACTGAATAAAGCTGAACCGACTTGCATAGTCTGCCTGCTGGGATGGATGTCTTTTACTTTCTTTTACAGCAGTGCTAGTGGATGTCATTATCATCTTCATTATCATTATCATAATTTTCTTATAACCATTATTGGTGGTGGTAGCAGTACTAGTTATAGTAATAACCAAATCAATATGAATCGTAGTATTAACTAATATCATAATTAAAAATATTCCTCCAAAAAAAAGAAAAAGAAAAAACAGAAAACAAAATAGTAATAAAAATAATAATATTATTATCATCATGATCCTGACAGCAATTATGATATGAAAATGATGATTGGTGATGATGATGATGATTGATATAAAAAAATAATACTGATAATAATCCACTACTACAACCATTATGGCAATGGATGTGACCAATTATAAAATTGCCCCTAAAAGGTTGTTAAATACCAAGTAACTGTTGACAAGATGATAATTCTTTTTTTTTCAAACCGGCAAAGAAGCCAATATGGCTTGTACTATTACCATAAGAAGGAGGTACTTGGTTGTTAGGTGTTTTGAAGAGTATTGGATGCATAAAAACATGAACACCAGAGGGTTGGACTGCATTTGGGGGGAGGGGGAGGGGGAGAGAGAGAGAGATATTACTAGTCTATAATACAACCCCCTTGTGGTCAAACACTTATTGAGTTTATAAAATCTTAATGAAAAATCATCAAATTCAAGCTGGATGCAAGATTCTATATTTACAGAAAATAAAATATGTGAAACTCATCTGAAGGGGGTGGCAAAAAATTATCAAGTTTGAATGGTAGTCAGGTCTAAAAGAGAATGGGGAGTGTGAATGGGTTGTCTGTTGTGTTTTTACATCATTAGGAAAGCAATGATATTATTGTTAAACATGTAAAACATTTTTTGAAGCCAAATGGTTATTTCTTAAAAAAAAAAAAAAAAAAAAAAAAAAAAAAAAGTCATCACAAAATAAAAAAAATGTATCATCACCTACCAGTGGATTGTATCACACAAAATGTGTTATTTACTTTCCTAACATTCTGTTTGAATCCAATTACAACCTCCAATAATCTATGATGGATGGCCTACAGCCTAAAGTTCATTAGCTGGAGGTGCAGTGTCACAAAAGAGCATGAGTCACCTCTTCATTTGATAGTAAATTACATGAGAAGTCTACAATATCTAGTCCAGGGATTCCCAACCTGGGGGCCACAGGGTACTTTTTGAGGGGTCATGGAGGAATATGAAAATTATGACGTTGAATTAAACTGAATTTTATCTTACCTACAGTACCTATACTAATTATCTCTGGCATATTAATAAATTGGAATCTTTCCATAAAGTGATCTTGTCCTTTAGCTATTAACACCAATGCACTATTCATAACCAGTAATAATTTAATCTGAAAAGATGACAGTCACTGAACAGGAGCATGGAGAGTATTATATACTGGTCAGTGGCCACTTTATGAAAAAGGCTGGAAACCACTGATCTTGCTTTGTCTAGGTGGTGGAAGTCTGTTGGCCTTTGCCTGAGTGGCAAAGATGTGTCAATTAAATTTTACAGTATGGATACATAAAGCTAAGGCAAATTGAAAATGATAATCTTATAGAAGAAAAAAGTTTCAGCCGTCTGTACAAAAAAATTGTAGACATGAATGGTAATGCCATAAGTAAAGGAAAAAGATCACAGAAAGCCCTGCTCACAGCCTTAGCCACTCAGTGTTCCCGAGTTTTGGCTTTATTTGGCTGTGCATACTGACGTGACGACAATTTCTGCTGCAAAGCCTCCAATTAACCCTCCCTTGTGGCAGTAGCCCTGTCATGGCAACCAGATTTAAAAAAATATTTTGTGACCATTATCAATAACAGTAACAGTTGTAATTTGCTAACAAAAAACAAATTACAGATTACGGATGTCATTATTATCTTCATTATCATTATCATAATTCTCTTATAACCTGAGGGAGAGGGAGAGGGAGGGATATGTTCATTTTCTAATAAAAAATAAGTCATCACAACTGCATTCACTGCACCTTACTATGGTTATAAAGTATGGATTCTATGATTATATTAAAGAAAATACAAAATGCTATGCATTTTCTGTTTGCATATCAGCAAGATGGTATTTTCCCCGAGTCTGCATTTACATAAATCATGTTGGCAAATTGAAATGCTTTAGATTTCTGTTGTGTGGTTTTCTCTGCCAAAGGTTTATGACAACACACTATCATTTAACTTATTTTGCAACTATATCCTAAGTCTGATAATTTTACATTTAGTATCCTAGTTCCCTGGGAAATTTAACAAAAATAATACATTATTTTGGATTTCATTTCAAATTCCATGTTATTATTATTCTTTTTTCTTGCAGAATATAAAATACTAAAATACTATAAGTATGATAATTTTGTACACACCATTATTTATATTTCCTATTAACATAACATTAAACATTACATACATATCTATTAATAAAAGTTGGTAGCTATTTGAAATCCATTTTAGGAACTGTTTTCTCACTATTGTTTTACTATGAAGGTGCTGTCTCTCATAAATGCGATTGATGAGAGTAGTGAACATTTGAGTTAGTGGTACTGGCAAACTAAAATAAGTTCAAAGAATGACCCTTGAGGAACTCCATCTCAAACAAGTTATTCACTACTGCTTTATGATCTACTTAATAAAAGGATAGAGAGAGAGAGAGAGAGAGAGAGAGAGAGAGAGAGAGAGAGAGAGAGAGAGAGAGAGAGAGAGAGAGAGAGAGAGAGAGAGAGAGAGAGACGAGAGAGAGAGAGAGAGAGAGAGAGAGAGAGAGAGAGAGAGAGAGAGAGAGAGAGAGAGAGAGAGAGAGAGAGAGAGAGAGAGAGAGAGAGAGAGAATATATATATATATATATATATATATATATATATATATATATATATATATATATATATATATATATATTATATATATATATATATATATACATACATACATACATACACATGTTGACATAACCTATAACCTACCTATTCCTGTGTAGACCTGTATGAAGCTTACATCCTAGTTTTTTTTACAAAAATCTTAGTATTACTAATAAGAAATAAATAAAAAAAGGAAATTATAAAATAAAAATTTAAATACTACAAAATCCCAGTTATCAATTATGAAGTCATATTTATGAATATCATACTTTTCGATTAACAAGAAGTTTTCGCACTATTGATTCAATATGATGATGAAATAAAGAAACAAAGGGAAAAAAATTCACTCAGTATAATGTGAGAGTTTTATCATAATCCTCGAAGAAGTCTAATTCTCACCATAGAGCTATGCTATAACCTAAGGTTCCAAATCTTGTCACAAACCATTTCAAGCAATGATTCTTAACCATTTTACTATCTATACAAATTTCTTCCCTGCCCTTCTTGCACCATTAGATGCCCCTCCTCCCCTTGGAGTTACATGGGATAGGATGGGGATTCAGTGAGTATTGAGAACTGGATGACTGTTTTTGCATTTCTTTCATAATTTCAATATCAACCTATGGTCTTGTTGAGTAAATAATGAATAAAATGAGAGAAATCAACTTTTCCCCAAGGGCTTGTTTTTCCCCAATTTTAAGAGCTACTGGTTAAAAATATTTTGAAAAATGTATTTCCCTTATACTTTCACAGTATGCATATTTACTTTCTCCTAGTTGGTAAACTTTTCTCTTAACCCATTGTAGCCAAGATAGCAAGAATACATGCAATGCCCACTGTCTTAGTTTATGGATTGTCTTTACAAATGGTTCCAGAAGTTATTAGTCACCAAGGATTCCTTACTAGTCCTTCTTGTCTCATCTATCCATCTTTTTCCTCGTTATTTTTAATAATCAAATGCATTATGTCCTTTGACTCTTGGCTTAATTACTTATTCTCGATAATACCTACCTGTTTCTAACTTTTAAACAGACTAAATACAAGAACTTTTTCCAAACTCATACATTGCCAACTTCTATTTAATAAAGAAACCTTATGAATGATAGTTATGACTTGTCCTAAAACGGATATTCAACGAGTAGATTATGAAACTCGATTTAACTGATGAGCAACTTGCTGAAAAATTACAAAAATTCATATATATATTTCATTCATTTTCCTGTAAGCATATATAAAAAAAAATATATATATATAAATTGAAATTTTGTCCTGCATGAAATTAATTTTGGAAATTGGAAATCTATTCTAATTCTTCAATGACTACCAAATGAACAGGTCAATTCTTGAAATTCAAGTCTTGCTCTGATATGATGGTAAATAATCAGATGACAGTTGATTACTTATCACTGGCCTCATACTAATTGGCTACCTGTCAAAGACTAATCAAACATCCACTATTTACATTTTAGTCAGATAAAACTTGTAGACTCTCATAGAAATGTACCATCAAATAAAGAGTTCTATTTTGCCAATGTATATAGAACATGGAAGTTTATTGGCCTTTGCTGAAGTGTAGGCCACATCAAACACTTGGCAATATGCCACTTTAGTGTTGGACTTCATATTATAGGCCATACATCAGAGATAAAAGCAGTTTTCATGAGGATATGCACTGATTACAGATAAAATAATCATTATGAAGTGCTCTAGGCACTAATGCAGTGCTCTATGCATTAATCAAATTAATATTGAGATGATAATTCCTACTCTGAAAACCAGTGTCTTCACATATGATTTACCACTGGCAAATATCTATTTACAAATCATTACTTTTAAAGTTTGATAAAGGTAAAACATAAGAAGTATCATATATATGCATATAATTGTATCGTATAACTGATACTATCAAATAAATCTGATTACTGTTTCAATAGAAGTTCTTTCTAGATTCCTAGGTGAAGATATTCTCAAATGCACCCATATATTGTATATTGTATAAAATGATGACAATATCGTGTGCTCAACTGTGCTAGATAGATCTGTAGGTAAAGGCACACAAGCGCTGATCTTGGGTTTGGGAGTTCGGGAATGATGAGGACCCTTACTATTCGTAGCACACGGGGCTGCAGTTTTTAGAATCAGTAGGTCAAGGCTCTGTATAATTCAATATAGGCCCACATTATTAATATCATTCTCACCTTTTATTTTTGAAGGCGACATTGAAGTATATCTATTATTGCACTTTGTAATGTCAGGAAATTTCTTGTGCTCCACATCAGGCCAAAGGCATAGGGCCTTTACTATAGCACAAGTTTAATATATTTCAATAATAATTTTGTTTGGAGACAACTAACTGTAATAACAATAAATAATTACAAAGGTAACAACATTTAAAGGTATTTTTAAGTAAACAAAAGCCCATAATGCAATATAACAGCTGTGGTCTACAAACCACAACCCAGCAAGAAATATCAAACAATGTATCAAAACAATACACTCTAAGGTGATATCAAGTACCAAGCTACTAATTTTGGTGAGCTCTGCTGTGCCAATTTGTGCCTATAGAAACAAAGACAAAGCTAAAGTAGGAACAGAGATGTAGTCTACCCTCAAGTGCATTTTTATTTTTAGATTCCATAAAACAATAAGAAGCTATTTATGAATATAACATAGTTTGGGATAAATGGTCATAAAGTTGAGTTACCAGCAAAACTGACTCAGCAACTACCAAGTTCCTAACAAGTCCATGTAGTCCAAATGCCACAATCCTTTGAACTACCAACTAATCTCTTTAAATCTTCATTAAATGGAACACACCGGTAGCTAATTATGCAAAAATCCTTGCAACCCTCTCCAAAAGCCCTCTGGACACTAATCATCCGCTGGACTCTTTGAGAAGTCCCAAACTGGTGCCATCAGGTGCCCTTTCGTGAAGCCACTCGACCCCCACAAAGAACCCTTCGGGAAAGGCATATTACGGCCTCTACTTGACACACCCACTCTATAAGAGCATCAACCACTTTGGCAATTAGTTTTTTGGCAATCTTCCTTTCATCTACTCGAAAAATACAGTGATGGTTTGTACTTACGAGGCACTGAATTGCTTTTCTTTAAACTTCATGTTTTTCCAGCACTTCCGCAGCTGCTCGACGTTCCTTTTCTGACCCTTGCAATTCGAGTTGTAGATTTCTGCGATCTCCCTCCATTTCTTGGCCTTTTTATGCGCGGTTGTGGCGTCGGCTGCGTGGCTCTGCAAGATGGGATTTGTTTTCACAAGCACAGAGAGGAGAGCTTTGTCCTTGTCCGTAAAGCACCGACGAGGCGCCATTTTAACCCGACCGACGACCTACTCTGTTTCGGCCGACCAGAAGTGTTCGGTCGGTCGTGCCTTCAAGCCTAGACTCAAGTCCGGCTCAAGCCTGACTCAAGCCTGATTCAAGCCGAGCCGTAATTCTGCATATCGAGGAAATAGCCGTGGTACAACGTCCTTTCTGTTTTTATATGCCTGCTAAATGCAACTAACTGATTATGGAGGCGATATTCTGGTCTGAACGAAGAATTACGGTCTTTTCTCTCGCAACAGCACACTACTGGCCGCTATCCCTCCACCTCGATATCGACAAGCAGCAGACAAGGGCAACTATAGCCTGTGAACATCAGGCTGAAAGAAATCAAACTCAAACTACAGCATTGTTCATGATGTTTTCATCAGCCGTTTCTTTAGCACAGCGTTGTAGAATCCTCCCTCCTCGCAATGGATATTTCAGCTTTAAACTTGATCACGCAGAGAAATACCTCGCCTCTCACGACCGGTTTAGCTACTGTGCTGCCATCCAATCACGCCATAACCTGACGCAGATGAAAAATTAAGCAAAATATCTTGCGAAACTAACCAAAGAAAGGCAATAGCAGCGGCGTATCTCACTTGACTGGAATTTGATTTTAAGAGATGCAGCTTATGGAAGAGCCTTCAGTATCACGGCAATAATTACGCATCGTTTTGGTAACTTTCTCACTTGTATGAAAGTATTGGGGACGGTGTAGTGGTCGATGCGTTGAAGCACTTGCCAAGATTGGGACAGCCTCGACATTGATCAGTTGCGCTGACTGGACTCAAGGCAATATCTGCGACTGGGGATTATTCAGTAACTGTATTAAGTGGTATAAGTGATTTTTTTTCTTTTTCTTAATGGGCGAGTGTTCTTATTAGAGAGCAATAGTACGCACTAAAAAGTACCCAACCCTTTTACCCCCCATTTCGTTCATATTTATTATTTTTTTCCGAACCGCGGTTATTGAAGGTTCTGTCTACTCAACAAACCTTGTTATCAAGAAACATATTAATCTGTTGACAGGTAATACAACATGCGATTAAATAGACCCCAGTACTACCCGGACCCCTTCGTTTCGGCCGTAACCGTTCGGCTGAATCACCTCTAAACGTACGGCATAAATTGTTTACTACCCAAATGAACTAATTGTATAGAAACATTGCGTGGCGTAATCGTGGGGTGAATGTGTCTCCGTGTTGAGAAAAAGAGCTTTCATTGGTGCATTTAGCGTAACCATCTCAAAGTCCAAAGATTTTCGGGTCCTACACATTTTGTGGCCTAAACTACATTTGGCCTCAAGTTGTGACGGCCTGACAGAATTACGACATTTTTGAAAGAGGCGAGGGGTGGGGGCAATGGAACCATGTCCCTTCCAGAAAAAGCAAGATTGAATAAACGGCATAAAAAATAAACAGTGAAAACGGTAACACTTATGAATGTACGGCACACCCGATATATTCGCATTAATGGCTCATGTAATGCTTTTGTTTAGACCCTGATGCTGGCTTAGTCACATGGATGAAACATACGCATACCTACACAAGCAAATAAAAAAAAAAAAAAAAAAAAAAAAAAAAAAAACGCCTGTCCTAAATTATTAGTTATTTACCTTCCAGAAAAAGCAAGATTGAATAAACGGCATAAAAAATAAACTTGTTATCGAGCTTTGGGTAAATTTGCGTTGGCATTGATATCCACTTTGAGCGAATGCATTATATAGTCTGTCAGCTTCCTGATTGCAGTACCTTAAAGGCAAGTATAAGTTTTCTGCGTCTTCCTGGGGCCGGATTCACTAACATACGATCGTAACGCATTTACCAGCGGTCATTTACCATTGCGTTTACCAGTGATGGCAAAGCCAACAGAAGCCTATAGTAATGCAATTCTACCAATTAGTGAGCGCTATACAAAAATCTATTAAGTTCCTTCGCCTAATCACGTAACATGTAAACAGAACTAGACTCAGCGAAATTTTTATAATAATCGTCACAGCTGAAACACTATTAAAACACATGTAGAATAAAATATTTTATATATTTTTCTTATATCCATCATATGGATATAAATTACTGTATATATAGGAACCAATGCAAATGCTGTTATATTACTATATTATTGTTTACCTCAAACCAAAGAGTCCAAACAGTTTTTTATTTATATATTTTTCATTATTGTTAAAAAAAGAACCGGGCCAACCAAAATTCTTATTCGTCGCCATTTGTCGTCAGAGGAAATATTTCAAGCTTATTCTTGCCCATGCTCTTTGGAGTTTATTGTCAAAATGCCGACAGATACAGATATTGCTATACTCGTTTAGCGTTGGTATTGCCAGTTTATTTATCAGCAAGGTAGTTTTTTCTATAGCATTTGGAACAATTATGTCAGAGAAGAATTCTTTAAGAGTTCACTTATCTATCGGTTTCATTAATTCTAGTATACTGTAGGCCTATAATTTTACGAGAATTTGTGTGGATTTTATTCTTGCTAGTTTCATGTGAAATTTGCATTTCTTCACTATGTCAGCATTGTGGTATCGGTCTGTCATCATATTAGTTACATCAGGTGTAAAAATAAACCCCAAACTTTGCTTAGATATTGATTTTTTTTTGACGAGACAACACGTGATAACATCCTTTCCCCAGAAGTTACCAGTTCTCTGACCACTGGTAAAATTTACCATGGTAACTCCGATGGCAAGTGTTAGTGAATACTATCGCTGTCTGGTTACCATGGTAACTATAGTCACCAATGATATTACCATCGTAAGTGCGTTAGTGAATCCGGGCCCTGGACTGCAGGTTTTCTACTTTCTAGCCTAAAAGCAACAACAATGTTCATGTGACCAATAACATGACCACGACATTAAGAAGACAGTTAACTTCCCAACCCTCTTAGAACCACAACGCGGCATATTCGTCATTGCACAAAAGCAGATTACGATGTTTCAGAAATATCCGCATACAAAGTGGTGTGCCTACATAACCATTATGGTAAAGAGACGGATACCATTATTTGAAATATCCATATCCCTTATTCAGCTGGAAAGGCAATTTGAGAGAGAATACCGCCAATCCAATACGCCCTTAGTGCACGCACCCTGCTCTACCTCAAGAAAGATAACTACTAACAGAGGCAGTTAATAAACGCCTATCTAACACATTCCAGTGGACTCAGTCATTTAAACGCCCATTTGTAATTGGGTTTGGTGCCTGATGATTTTATGTTGTCAAACGAGTTTATTTAGGAAAGCAGCACCATTGTATGTCCTAAAGTCATTATATAAAGTATTAACTAAAGGCAAAACACATACTGATGGGTTTGTGCCGTTCGAATGTAGAAGTTATTGTCATTAGTAAAATTATAATTACGGCTTTTTACAAGGGTTCAGATTATTAGGGTTATAGCACAATCAAGTTATAGCACAATCGCGCAGTCATGTATGTTTATACTTTCATCTATCCATCCATCCATCTCTCCATCTCTCCATCTCTCCATCCACCCTTCCATTCATTCATTCAAACATACATAATACACACGTACACTTACGCACGCACACGCAGCACACACACACACACACACACACACACACACACACACACACACACACACACACACACTTACACACAGAGATAAATACGTGAATATAGATAGAGATATATAAGTATATATAGATATAGACAGATAGATAAATATTTATATTTTTCATGCATGCTTTGCATTGTTGTACGTATTCAGAGAAGGTTCCTGAGAACTCATTACTTACCCAAGCTTATCCCCCAAAGAAAAAAAAAAAAAAAAAAAAAAATAGAGACGAGCCAAAATTCCAATTGGTTTCCAAACGTGTGACAATTCCCGGTTGAATTAACAGTCGAAATTTGCAGTCACCGTTTTATAAAGTTAGCTAGATCATTGCTATCCGCTGTAATGTTTTTTGAAAATAGGTCTAGATAGCTTTTCAATTGTGCTTTTGGCGATACTCTTAATTTTTTATGATAATCGTCACAGCTGGAACACTATTTAAACACTTGTAGAAAAAAAAAAATATATTTTATTATATCCATCATATGGGATATATATTTACTATATATATAGGAACCAATGCAAATGCTGTTATATTACTATATTATTGTTTACCTCAAACCAAAGAGTCCAAACAGTTTTTATTTATATATTTTTCATCATTGTTCAAAAAAGAATCGGGCCAACCAAAATTCTTATTCGTCGCCCATTTAAGGCAAAACACATACTGATGGGTTTGTGCCGTTCGAATGTATTGGGAGAAGTTATTGTCATTAGTAAAATGATTTTAATTACGGCTTTTTTACAAGGGTTCAGATTATTAGGGTTATAGCACAATCGCGCAGTCATGTATGTTTATACTTTCATCTATCCATCCATCTATTTATCTATCCATCTATCCATCCATCCATCCATCCATCTATCCATCCACCCTTCCATTCATTCATTCATTCATTCAAACATACATAATACACACGTACACCTACACACGCACGCACGCACGCGCGCACGCACGCAGCACACACACACAAACACATACACATGCACTTATATAGACAGATAGATAAACATTCATATTTTTCATGCATGCTTTGCATTTATGTACGTATTCAAATAAGGTTGCTGAGAACTCATTAGTTACCTAAGCTTATCCCCCCTCAAAAAAAAAAAAAAAAAAAAAAAAAAAAAGAGCCAAAATTTCAATTGGTTTCCCAAATGTGACAATTCCGGTTGAATTAACAGTCGAAATTTGCAGTCACCGTTTTATAAAGCTAGATCATTGCTATCCGCTGTAATGTTTTTTTGAAATAGGTCTAGATGGCTTTTCAATTCTGCTTTTGGCCATACTCTTAAACCTCGGGTATGGTGCTAGCTTTTTATCCTGTAATTATAGAATGTAAGGATATATATACACCATACGCTGAGGAGAATGTAAGAAGACTTATCCTTGGCGATTACCAGGAATGCCCATATTTTAAGGCGCCAAATAAAACCACGTTTCTTTGCCTTCTTATCTACCCACTTGTCTATTTCTTATGTTTGATTTGATTGTTAGATGCTTTTTATGTTCAGAAGTGTTATCGGTTTCATAATCCTCCATTATCGGTTCTATAATCCTACATTCTTAGCATTTAATAGTTAATATTTTCTTACATTCTTAGCATTTAATAGTTAATATTTTTTTAGTAACGGTTTTTGGCGTACTCCACTCACTGCCCCACATCTTAATACATTCATTTCATTTATCATAAAGGCATAGTATAACCTGAATATAACAACAAGAGCACGATTATGAGATACGAAATCTATAGCTCAGATTTCATAATAGCAAAAAGTCAGCATTTTACGCGATAAAGAATTTTAGATAATGGGTTGACTGAAAATGAAGGTAAACATTTAGTTATTTTTCTCTCAAAATATTTAAACAATAGTCACGTTATTTTTATCGATACGTTGATGAAGATGAATTGTGTTTCTTTTTGGGTTTGACTCGAACGCAATAAACCGGGTACATAGGCCTATATGTATTCGATGCGAGTATTAAAGGGAAGCTTGCCGTCAGTATGCAGTATTGCAGGTTTTCGAGGTCAGGTTCTGTTATTATCATACACTTCCACTGATTAGTGAATGAATTGAGAAAAAAAAACAGTATTTAATGTTATCATTATTATTATTGTTATTATTAGTATCATTTGGTAAATCTAAGTAAGACAGCCGCACCTATTTTTTTTTTTCTCCTATCCCTTCACTCTTGGGTGACCGTGGAGAATGGGGGGTTGGAGGTAGGGGGGGATGCACACACATGGAAGAAATATCAGAATGAAAAGTGAAAATTTTGAAATAAATGCAAAATCCGAAACGAGATTTCCGGCGGCGCGCCGTTGCGAGATGCGCCGGTGTCAGTGTTGCCAAAATCCCGACATTTCTCACCTAACCAATCTCTAACCTAACCTAACAATCTAACCTAACCCTCAACTAATCTAACCAACCTAACCTAACCTAATCAACCTAACCTAACCAACCTAACCTAACCCTCAAACCAAACCTAAACCCAACCCAACCCAAACCCAACCAACCCAACCCAACCCCAACCCAACCCAACCCAACCCGGACCCCCCTTTCCTGCGCGTATTTCCCGACCCCTTTCCCTAGGCGTATTTCCTTACCCCTACACTGGGGGTATTTTTGCAGTACAAATGAAGCATACCTCCAAACCCCCGTATTTTGTATTTTGCAGAAAGCTCACAGTATTGTTTACATTCGAGACGGTCCGAGACAACGAGGTTTGTGGACTGTAGAGAGGCAACTTTTGTTTTACATTCGAGACGGTCCGAGACAACGAGGTTTGTGGACTGTAGAGAGGCAACTTTTGTTTACATTCGAGACGGTCCGGACAACGAGGGTTGTGGACTGTAGAGGCAACTTTTGAATTTCAATTAAAGCACAACCAGTGAGGTCCCCACAATTTTATTAACTTCCCGACATGTAGGAACTCTAGTCAATAATTCTGTTATAACTTTCCTTTGTAAATATAGTGCGGCTGCCTAAATTTGTATTGTCAAAAAAAAAAAAACAGTATGTAATGTTATCATTATTATTATTGTTATTATTAGTATCATTTTTGTTATTATTATCATTATTCTTATTAATAGCATTATCATTACTGTTATCATTATCTTTATCATTATTCGTATTATTATTGCTATTGTTATTTTTTTTATTATCATTATCACTTTTTTCATGTTACGGTACATTATAGAGACAATTATGATTTTAGATATGACCGGAAAAGCACATTTCAAACTTTTTATGCATACTGAAACCAAAGAAGTTTACAACATTCAAAAACTTATATTTTCCATAACTGATTGGCGTACGTACGAATACATTTGAAAGGCTCAGATGGTTACATACGAAACATAGTTG
>NW_020870119.1:17500-25000 GCF_003789085.1 Penaeus vannamei | reverse complement strand
TAATGATAATAATGATAACGACAATAATGATTATAATAAGAAGGATAATGACGATGATAATAATAACGATAGTAATAATAATGATAATAATGATAATAATAGTAATGATAATAGTAATAATAATAATAATAATAATAATATAATAATAATAATAAATAATAAATAATAATAATAATAATGATAATATTGCTAATAATAACAATGATGATAATAGTAATAACAAGGATAATGATAATAATGATGACAAAATAATAAGATTATAATAATGATTAACATGATAATGATTGAATAATGGTGATGATTACAATAATGATAATGATAAATAAGATGAAAATAATGAAATGATGATGATAATATGAATTATAAATAATGTTAATGATGATGATAATGATAATAATGACAACAATAATAATGGTAGAACCTGATGATAATGAATGATATAATAATATAATGATAAAATGATAATAAAATAATAATAAAATAATAATAATAATAATAATAATAATAATAATAATAAAAATAATAATAATAATAATAATAATAATATAATAAACAACAACAACAACAACAATAATAATGATAATTAATGTGATTACAATGAAAATGATGACGATGACGATAATGACAGAGAAAATAAATATAATGATATCAATAATATCATGTCATCACCATAATAATAAAAATAATGATAATAAGAATAACAATAATAATAATAGTAATAATATTAGTGATGGTAATTGTTAATAATGACAGCAATAGTAATAACGTTAACACCATGACAAATTTAGATTGTTTATTCCACCCATAGAATAGAAACGTAAGAAATGTTAATCTTGGCTATCATTTGATAAATAAAACAAGCCCTGCGAGGACAAGATTCCTCACAAAACCTTCATATATGCTAATGACATGAATTCCCGTTAATTAATTTCCTTCGTCATTTTGCTAACCCATATTAATTCAGGACAACAAACGACGCCATACAGAAAATAAAGATATGTATCGTAACAATAACACTCAATAAAAGGGATTGAATACTAAACAAAGGTCGTCCATTAGGTTTCGAAATGTCTAAATGTGTTATTCTACTTCTCTAACAACGCCTAAGCTGAAACATATTTAGATATATGGTCATGCATCGACGATACGAAGAATATGAATAAAATAAATGTATCGAAATTGAGAGAGATACTCAATTTAAATGGTAAAGGATATCATGTGCAAACATTGGCTTCAACCTGCGATGCTCTTTTGTTTTCTATGTTGAAGAGCCGATCGTTATGATATTTATTTCTCCTATGTATATAAGATATGGCTGTGCGATGGAGCAGCGAAAATGTTGTCGCCGAACACAGAGATTTACAAGTAATTGACAAATATAATTTTTTACAAATTTACAGTCTTTTTATGTGTAGAGACAACTATAGAATTAAATCCTTAGTGGAATGATTACATGCAAAGCAAGGCTTCGCTCAATGATAGAGGGAGCTATTTGTGTTTTGTTATTCTATTGTATTTGTATTCAGTTCAGTTATTTTAAAACTTGCATTGGAAGATTAAGAACAATAACATTTAGGATATTCTCGTTTATAGGTGTTCTTCGTCCGGTTGCACGAAAATGGACATAGTAGATCATTGTTTTGTTTAACGCAGTGGATATTGTTCGGGCACTGGATTTTATAACATTTTGACTATTCGTCCGGCATACACTCGCGCATGCGCACTGTCAATAATTCTGTCTTTGTCATTTCACGTAATATTTATAATCATGGTCGAGAGACTGCTGGGATATTTTTCCAGCGTTCTTTGTCGGAAGCCTGCACTGAAGACCTATTTTTCCGGCAGGGGTGCACATTATCAAAATGGTAATTTTCTATATTAACTTCGCCTCTCCAATATCGACGATTTTGGTATCATTGGATTCCTCTCACTCTGTACAATACAAATATGTAGGTTTTATTGTGCAGAAACCCCCCGTTAGTGGCAAACTTGGCCCCGATAGCAGGGGCGACGATGTCGGAGCGCGGATATAATATAGGAAATTACTCTAATAATATAACCTACAGTGAAAATAACCATGGTTATTCACATCTTTCCATTGCTGCCGCCCCCCAACCCCCGCCGAGGACACAAAATATCCCCCACGTCTTCATGGCAGGATAGAGCGCACACGAACTGGATGCATCGAAAAAGGCGCAAAACCCGCTGACCCAATGAGGGCGGGTCACCGCCGTTCTTCTGTTCATGGTATACCTTGTTCATCCTGATTATACTACAATCGTATCTGTATACAATGTTGACTATGTCAAGGTTAGTATGCTGATTCAGTGGGAATGTTACGAAGTAAATGTAATACATCCGCCGTTCCGAGATCGCCGATTACTGTGTAACGCTCTAGCCTGCTGGGAATACGTGGTGGAGGTTTTGTTTCTTGGGTGGGGGTTGGGTGGCGGCAGCCCCCCCAGGGGGGTCGCAGGGGGCACAGCCCCCTGTAATGGAAAGTCATGTGAACAACTAATAATATAACCCACAGTGAAAATAACTGTTATTTAACCCCGCATTTTCCCTGGAACCTTTCATGCCCTCCCCTGCTATCTTGGCCAACTTTGTCGCTAACGGGGGGTTTCCAAGCAATAAAAACTATATATTTGCAATGTGGACAGTGAGAGGAATCCAATGATACCAAAATCGTCGATATCGGAGACGCGAAGGTAATATAGAAAATTACCATCAAAATTATTAATTATCCTTAGGAACGAGTGGGCATACATGCTAAGTTTGCTACAGTTTGACATTTCTGTGATTTTCATCCCTATTCTGTGATTTTATCGTGCCTATGAAAGACATGACCGCACCCGTCAGAGACGAAGTCCTCGACTCCCGCCAACAATGTTGGGTGATCCCGTGGGGAATCAGGGGTTTGGAGGGGTGATTTCTTTAATACCATGCACTTTAAAAAGCAAAGGAATGTGGGAAATTGAAAATCCGAGCCAAGGATAGCATTTCAGATGATAAAGAAAGTGAAAAATGTGGGAACCCGAGAGAAGATTCGGCCACGGATGATTCGACACGGTGTTACGGGAACGAATGAGCGAGTGAACTGCATCTTAAATGCACAAACTACCAGTAGGATCGCCGTATGAATCAAAAATTCTTCCTAACCCGGGGGCTACGCCCCTTGACCCCCTCCCGATTGCCGTATTTCCCTAACGGGTGCTTCGCCCCCGGAACCCCTCTTGATTGCGTATTTCCTGATGCAGGCAAACACTAAGTAGGAGTACTTCAACTCTGGCTTTACTTTCTTATCCGGTGTACGCTTCAAAGCTACAGCAACAGTCCTTGGATCTTTGACATAAAACTGTGCGAAAGTGCTCTCTTGAAATTTGGTCAAGCTGTCCTTCACATCAGCAACTCTGGCAAATTCAGTTCCAGCTTTGAAGGAATCCATAATCGATGATCGACCCTTAGCCATGAACAATGAACAACACAAATTAGCGCCAAAGTTTGTATGCAAGCCAATGCGTGTGTGTGTATTTGCGCGCAAATAGTTAGTGCGCATGTATGCCAGACGAATAGCCAAACTGTTATAAAATCCCATGCCGGAACAATATCCACGGCGTTGTTTAAACTAAAATCTGTGACAAGCATCTATATTTTTGCATTAGCAGCTAATATCAAACTTTCAAGATTGGCTAAAGATACGTGTAGGGCAGCTGCAAGTGATTTCTCACGGTTAGGTGTATCCATGTATTTGTATGCACACCCAACAAAAAAAGCGGTAACGTACCAGACCTGGCTCGGAGAGATCATGTCCTTCTTACCTTGAAAGGAGGCCCACGTTCAAACTACCAGGACATAGTTGGGATGGTTTGAATGTAAGGAGGAGGGAAATTACGGTAATCAGGCAAAGTGCTATCATGACTGAAAGAAATATGGAGGGAGAGTGAGGGATTGCTTTTGTTCCTGTTGACTTATTTATTTGATGAATATTTTGAACCTGCCTTAAGAAATAAGTTATCGTATATCATTTCAAAAATAATTATCATGAAATCTTATCACATAGTATTATTTTAACCTATTAGCGATGGGTATCCCATATATGATACACCTGAAAAAAACAACATTGCCAGGCGTCCCGCCAGTGTGACGCTTTATCGGGGCTTGTGCTCAGACGCAGCAGTGGGCGAAGGCTGGCGGGTGGACAGACTCCGGGGAAGCTCCACTTGCCAATTTTGTAGCTGCCAGGAATTTTTTATTTTTGGCTTCAAAATATACTGGCGTGAATGGGTTAGTGGTAGTTATGTCATATGACATACATGTGCAGTCTGAGGAAAGTTGCTTAGAAAGCTGCATGTTTCATGCACAGGGACTTAGCTGCAGTGAGTGCGATTGGACTCTGTCTCTGTATGATGTTTGTTGGTACCTTTTTTTTCATTTATGATGTAATTCTGTGCCTGTGCAGATCATATCATATATCAGTGAGTGATTTTCCCTCTCTTAGTGCAGTTATTATATTAATAATAACCAACTTAACATAACCTGGACCTGACCTAATTGAGTGTGGAATCTTCATCTTGTGAGATGCAGAAATCTTGTTGGTTTCACCATACATGAGCAGGACATCAGTCAGGGCATGGCAATAAATTTACGAGTGAAAAAAATGTATATAATGGTTACCTTGATGTAAACTGTGACACTTTTCATCAGTGGAACTGGCATGGGTGCCATACTAATAGTACTTGCTTCAAGAGTTCTTTCATTTCCATATTTGGTAATTATTCACAATATTTTCACAAAATTGATAGAAATGATTCTGGTATCAATGAATTCTTCTCATTCTTTAGTACATATATATTTAGGAATTATACCACAGAATCCCCCAAACCCCTACATTCTTGCCAACAACAGCAGGAGAGGGCATGAAAGGCACCAGGAAAATTACAAGGTAAAACTAAAACTAATAGAATAATATAATGAAGATGATGCCTGACTATACTGTTGAATACCCTTACCCATGAGGGGTTGCTACCCTCTAGTCTTGCCCAGGAAAATAAAAATCCTCTTCATATTCACGACAGGATAAGTGTTGGACATCAGACACATGTCAGTTGTAAACTCTCTCCTGCTGTGAATATGTGGAGGATTCTTTGTGTTCTAGGGTGGTGATTAGAAGGTTGGACCCCCCCAGGAGGGAGGGTGCAGGGGTCACAACCCCCAGCATTAGTAAAGGCCTTTTTTGTGGCATCCTGAAACTCCGAATATGGAGTTTGATACATGTTTGATGATATATCATGGTCACTACAAAAGATGATGGCATCGAAGTTTGTACTGACATACAAATAATACTCCCCCGAGTATTTCCCTACCAGTAGCAAGCCCTCAGACCCCCTTCCCCAGGGTATTTTGCTGTACAAATGAAGCGTGCATTCCGAACCATCTACAGGCCAATCCCCTGGACTCACTTCCCCAGGGTATTTCTACTGGAACCCCTTCCCTAGGGTATTTCTTTACTATAAAAGATATGATCCGTGGCTCATTAATTTTTTTTTCACCCATACTCCTTATTCCAAACCCCGAAGTGATAATACTGGAAATATGAGGGAGAAAGTTGTATATCATAATAATTATGAGGGAAAACATGCTGGAATCCAGTAATTGTAAAATACTAATGTCTTTGGACTGAAATGACAAATTATGGCAAACTTTGCAGAAATTAACACCATAACTTGAGTTAGAGCCCCCTCCCCTTTTTTTTGTTTTCTAATACTAAAACTTTCATCCAAGCAAAATAACCTAACTTATAATTAAGTGCTCCACTCTGGAAACTTAATATTTGTCTTTCCCTAATCTTATATTCTTAATTGTCCATGTTAAATTTTATGCAGTTTGTAGTTCTATGTTGTTTTCTCTCTCCGTTACCAGCAGTAGAAAGTCATCTTTTTATTATTTTCAGGCCACCGCCATGGCACTGGATTGGCGTGGTGACTACACGCTTCTGGCTGGGTAAGTATTGTGTCATGATTATATTATTATTATACTCTAGAATATTTAAGGTATATAAACACATATGTACTGAAATTTCTGAGGACTGAAATTTCTCAGCATTGCCTTGCTGCACAGTGACAAGATGCCTCAATTTTTTATCTGTCATCAAGACTAGTATTTATCTTTTATGTTTGTAGAGAGGGTGAGGAGGAGAGTGATTTTAATGAGTGAGTGAGTTGAATGGGTGAGTGATTTATTGAGTGAGTTGAGTTGAATGGGGGACGGATTTAGTGATTAAATATATATGTGTGTGTGTGTGTGTGTGTGTGTGTGTGTGTGTGTGTGTGTGTGTGTGTGTGTGTGTGTGTGTGTGTGTGTGTGTGTGTGTGTGTGAGAGAGAGAGCGAGAGAGAGCGAGAGAGCGAGAGAGCGAGAGAGAGCGAGAGAGAGCGAGAGCGGGAGAGCGAGAGCGAGAGCGAGAGCGGGAGAGCGAGAGAGCGAGAGAGCGAGAGCGAGAGCGAGAGCGATGAGAGGGAGAGCGTGAGAGTGAGAGTGAGAGGGAGAGGGAGAGTGTCCATGAAAGAGAGAGACACAAACGCTGTGTGATGGCAAGAGTCTTTGCCTCCCATGTGAAATGTTATCTCTATTTTAGCATAAGCACTTGGTGCTATATTTGTTATTTGAAAATGCACTTTATCCAAACTAGTAATAGATTATTTTCCTTGCACAGACACCATATGATCTGTGTATGTACCATACACAGTGCAATAGTTATAACAATAAATATTTAGTTATTTGTGTATTTTATTTTAAATACAACTTGTGCAGCCAGTCATGGCAGGCAGGATAGGATCCTGTGCATGGATATAGTTTTGGCTGAGAAATGTTGGTCATTGCAATATATGGCAATTCATTCATTGTCATGTTTCTGTCAGTGTCAAGGTAACGGTTGTCACTTTTGTCCATTTACAAAGGGATGGGGAATGTGGTTGAGTTCAGGGGGGTGTAGTTGGAGGAAACTTGCCAAACAGTACCAGAAATACCTTCTTCCTTACCTTTTATTGATAGGAAAAAAGTAATATCCCAGCTCACTTTCCAGAGGCTATGCTCCTTTCAGTCAGCTCTGATTGAATGTCAGAAATTCAAAAACAGTTGGTTCAGCACCCTTGGTCGTAAGGGGTTAAGTGAGATTGTGATACATACTATGATTATAAATTTCTTACAAGGAATTTTATATACTGCAGATTTTAGTGAAAAAAGAGAGAAGAAAATAGTTTTAATTTTTATAAAACCTTTTTTCTCAGGAGACGTAACCTAGCACTCATCTCACTAGAGAAACCCTCTGAAATTGTCAAGAGGGTCAACAGAACACAGCAAAAGTATGATGTTACAGCAGCTGAGTGGAACCCAAAGCAAGCTCTGGGACACACCTTTGTCATTGCAGTAAGTTGTATTTCTGCATTGTTTTGGTTATGAAGGAGAGAAAAATTTTAGGCATTTTCTTTGAGGGTTAGGT
>NW_020870119.1:0-10000 GCF_003789085.1 Penaeus vannamei | reverse complement strand
TCTGTTTGATTTTTGATTTTCTGCGAGTATTCATTGACAAAATATATTGAAAAGAGATACAGCTTTTTAAAGACTTAACATTGGTTTATCCATCTGATTTCTTGCCTGATTTTAAAGAATTTTGAGCATCATATGAATGAACATAGAGATTATTTACTGAAATGATCATCAGTAATTCTAAGGAATAATGGAGGAGGGAGGAGGAGGAGGAGGAGGAGGAGGAGGAGGAGAGGAGGAGAGGAGGAGGAGGAGGGAAGAGGAGGAAGAAGAAGAAGAAGAAGAAGAAGAAGAAGAAGAAGAAGAAGAAGAAGAAGAAGAAGAAGAAGAAGAAGAAGAAGAAGAAGAAGAAGAAGAAGAAGAAGAAGAAGAAGAAAAGGAGGAAGGGAGGAGGAGGAAGAAGTGGAGGTGAAGATGTGAGCGTGGGTGTGTCACGTGCTGCTGGACACTCTGCACTTGTTACTTCTGGCATATATTGCTTTCAGATATTTTTTGGTGTTGTCTTTGATTTAAATTTCCTTCTTTTGATTATCCATGGTGAGTCTTTGATTTAAATTTCCTTCTTTTGATTATCCATGGTGATGATTGTCTAATAACGTAAAATGGGGATGAAAGTAGCACTAAATACCTCAAGATAAACTAACATGAGCCACTAATTGCTCTGTTGGAATGCTGCTGGCATTTCACCTTGATAACAGACTTCAAGTGTAATATAAATTTAAACTAAGCACAAACACATTTGTTGAGATATTTCAGAGGAAAATCGCCTATATTCTACCTGTATATTAGTTTGGAACTGTGATGCCCCCATGCCTGGGCTTTTGACCTTCTGTCCCTTTAAATGTCATACAGCCATGTCATGAGTTTGCACAATATTTGGAAATGATTTCTAAATGGTTGAGGAACATTATGCACACTTGTTTGAAATAAGTAAATTTTCAATCCAAGTGTTGCATTCCCCCATAAACCAATGGATCCAGGTATCTTGTTGCCCACTTGTGGCCCAAAATTTGGGCACATGAACAGCTGTGTGGTGTCAAGACCCCGTGCCTCCCCCTTGCTATATATATTTATATATTTATTTATTTATTTATTTATTTATTTTATTTTTATTATTTATTTTTATTTTATTATTATTATTTTATTTTTTTTTATTTTTTCTGCATAAGCATATTTTGCTTTTCTGTTATTTTCTCAAGGTCTTCATTTGTTATTTGATATGGTGTGTCAAGATGGTAATAGAATGTTTTCCTTGAACACACTTCTTATCTTCTTTCAAGGTAGTCTATAACTCAGCAATAACAATGAATAAACAATTTCTTGATAATCAGCATTCTGTAATACACCCTTTATTAGTCAATTAATCTGCCTGTCTGTTTGCTTACCTGTTTAAATATATACCCATCTGTCTTTCTGCTTATCTGTATATCTAATCCTTTATATGTCAGACCTCTGTCTGTGTTTCTGTTTGCTTGTTTGTCTATCTATCTATCTATTTATCTGTTTGTATCTGTCTCTGTCTGTCTGTCTGTCTGTCTGTCTGTCTGTCTGTCTGTCTGTCGGCTGTCCTGTCTGTACCTGTCCTACCTACCTCTACCTACCTATCTATATCTACAATCTATCTATCTATCTATCTACCTATCTATCTATCTATCTATCTATCTATCTATCTATCTATCTATCTATCTATCTATCTATCTCATCCCTATCTATCTATCTACCTATCTACCTATCTACCTACCTACCTACCTATCTTCTATCTATCTAATCCTATCTATCTATCTATCTATCTATCTATCTTATCATCTATCTATCATCTATCTATTCTATCTATCTATCTATCTACCTATCCTACCGCCTACTTACTACTCTACCTACTACCTACCACCTACTTACCTACCTACCTCCTACTACCTACTTACGTACGTACGTACTACCTACGATACTACGTAGGTACTCTTATCGTACCTATGCGTACCTACCTTACCTTACCTACCTACCTACCTACCTACCTACCTACCTACCTACTACGCTACCTAGCTACCTACCACCTACCTAGCCTATACCTATCCTAGTCTTACCTATCTGCCTACCTACCTATCTGCCTACATAGCCTGCTAGAGGCCTTACTACTAGCCTACCCTCTACCGTACCTACGCTCTACCGTGCGCGTACCGGCTAGCGCGATAGGCAGCCGTCGAACCTTACCTTACCTCTACCACCCTACCATCTACCTACCTTACCTCTACGCTTAGCCTACCTGAGCCGTCTATGCCTAACCTACCGTCGTTACCTAACCTACCTTCTAGTGGCGTGTGTAGCGCGTGAGCCCTCTACCGTACCTACCATCTACCTACCTACTCTACCTTATCTACCTCTACAGGGTCGGTGGAGCGGCGGGGGGTTGCGTAACGCTACCTACCTCTTACCTGACGCTACCTACCGTTATGCCTAGGGGGGGGGCACCTACCTACTTACCCGACGCGGATCAAGTGTAGTCCTATGCCTACCCTATCTGACCTACCTACCTATCCTAGCCTAGGGCTGGTGATCGCGGGACGGCGGAGGGGGCCGACCGGCCGAGCGTCCTACCTACCGTAGCCTACCTAACCTAGTCTACCTACCTAAACCTACCTACCTACCTACCTACCTACCTACCAACCTACCTACCCACCTACTTACCGAAGTCCCGACCGAGCTACTACCTACCTACCTACCGTACCTACACTACGCTACCTACCTACCTACCTTAGGCGTAGGGGGGCGCGGTGACGCTAAGCCTACTAGCCTACCGGTACCTACTTAACCAGGCCGAGGCCTACCGACCCCTACCTATCTAGCGGGGGCTATCTATCTTAATCTTAGGGTCGTATCTAGCTAGATGCGCTTTAGCGTCTGCAGGGTCAGGTTATCTCATCCAGTGCCTCGGATCCAGTGGCGCAGTCCAGTCGAGGACCAGGGTCGATCCATCCATCGCATCCATCCAATCCATCCAGTCCATCCATTCGCAAGTGCCAGCCATCCATCGGTATTATTGATCCATTCATTATTTATCCTCTAGCTATCCATCGACGATGCCAATCCATCCAGTCCATTCCATCCGTCAGTCCAATCCATCCGATCCATCCATCCATCTCATCCACTATCCAGTCTATTGTATCTAGCATCCTATCTAGTCTATCCTATCTAGTGGTAGGTCTGGTCTATCTATCTATCTAGCTATCTATCTACTGTATCGTATCGTAGTCGATGCGGGGATGCTTATCGTGATCTATGCGTATCTATGGCCCGGTTCTATCGTATCTATGTCGTATCGTATCTATCTACCTATTCTACGCTGCCCTACGCTACTGTGTCGTACCTACCTACCACCTGTCTAGCGCGTACCTAGCAGCTTCCTATCTATCTATCGTGATCTAGCTATTGATCTATCTGTCCGTAGTCGTAGGTAATCTATCTATCTGATCGTATCTATTCGTATCTATCTATCTGTTCTGCGTGTATCTGTCTGTCTGTCTTGGTCGTGTGGCTGTCGTGGTGTCTGGTGTTCGTTCGTCGTCGGTAGGTGCGGGATCATGCTATCTGTAGCGATCGTGAGTGCTGTGAGTGTGCGGGGATAGTGTGTGTAAAAGTTCTGTAGTGTGATCGTGTAATCGTGTGGTCTGTGAGGGGATGGGGTCAGGTCGCTATCAGGGTGCGTATGCTAGGTCTTAGGAGTGTTCGGTATATTGTCGTGAGTCGATCGTGTGAGGTCTTAGGTCGATTGCGTGATGCGGATCGTAGGACGAGCGCTGTAGGCGGCTGTGAAGGCGCTGGAGCGCTAGGTCGCTACCTATAAGCCACGCGGGGGCGCGTGTGTGTCGTGTGGGTGTCTGCTGTGGGGTAGCTGTCGTTGTTGTGTGGGGGCGTGTGGGGTGGTGTTGTTGGGGGGGCCTAGTCCTGGTCTTTGTGTCGTTATGTGCGTGGGTGCGTGTATCGAGTCCCATCTGTCCTTCTAGTCTGTCTATCCTATTGTAGTGTATACAGGACTCAAAGCAGGAGTTGCATGTGTAGGGATGATCATGGATAAGGACAGCAGACGAGTAACAAATTGGGTGTTTAGATTAGATAAGGGTGGATGAATTAGATAAATTAAATGAACGTAGTACGTATACATAAGTGGATAGGTGGTTGGTGTAGGTCATGGCAGTGATCATACAAACAGAGTATACAGAACATTGTGAGGCAGGAGGCTCCACAGTATTTATATGCATACGGTAGCAGTACATACACGACACACACAATATAATAGTAGCTAATTTATAGTATATATATAAATAATTAGTAGTATATGATATATATTATACAGTATATATACGACATTTATACTATACACACCATACGTGACATATGTAATACGTATCATACGTTAGCATTATGTAGCAATGGTGACATAGCGTATATAGTGTAGCAGAGGCAGTACATGACGATAACAGCATACATTAATACATACAGTAACATAGCATATCGGATAACATACGATAGCGATAGCGATAGCATGTACGAACATACAGTGACAGTACAGACATAGCATACATAGCATTAGGCCATACATACAGTAGTATACGAGTACGATTACATGGCAGCATGCATACATACATACATACATACATACATACATACATACATACATACATACATGCATAGATACATACATACATACATACATACATACATGCATACATGAAGTTGTACATATTTACATAAATTGATACAGATTGATACTTTTACATTAGCCTCTGGCCATAGGCTGAATATTTATGTATGACATATTTAAAAAAAATGAAATGCAGTTTAGCAAGCACTAAAGAGGAATTGTCTGAGATTTAGGGATTTTCATTTGTTACAGTAGGTATCATCATTCTTAATTTTCCTAAACATACTAGTAGCCTCTTTTGGGACACAGTAGACTCTGGTTGGTATAAGCATTTTCTTCTACTCATTTTCAAACTGTTAAGAAGCGTCTTAATCTTTGAAAAAAAAAAACATAGCATATAATTTTTAAAGAAGATTTCTGATAATAAAGGGTAGGGAAGTTATATTAAAAAATAATTGAGCTTGAATAACCAGGGTCTACTGTAATCCCACAGAATGGAGTGGAGGAGGCAGGAAGCAGAGAGATCAAAATCTGTCGAGAAGGAAGAGAAATTGGTGGGTTGGTTAAAGAAGAGGAGAACTCGAGTGGAGGAGACAGCAGTGGATTGATTGAAGAGCCATGTCACCTTTCTGGAGACTATGTAATCGTGAAGAAAGAGGAGGGTCAATTGGTGGAGTGTGGCAGGGAAGAAGAAGTAGACAGCATAATGAGAGGAGCTGAAAGAATGACTCAGGATCCTGAGGGATTGGTGGAAGGAGACAACAACTTTAAGGGTAGTAATCTTGTGGGACAGGCATCATGTGTGAAGGAAGAGAAAACCAGTTTGCATGATACAACTTCTGGGCAGAATTGCATGGATTTAGAGAACTCTAGTGCCATAGTCCACACAGTAGTTGACTTTGTGAAAGAACTAGATAGTGAGGATGATGAACACCAGTTCAGCACATGTGACTTGAACTCTATAACTGCTAGAGGTAACAAACAACATGAACATAAAGAGATGGAAGAAGCAGAGAAGAGAGAGAGTCTCTTTGAATTCAGGAGTGTAGAGGTTATGCATGAAGGTCAGGAAGTGAGTACTTCTAGTGATGGAGACCTAAAGTCACTCACAGTAAGTTACTTGCTTGAACTAGAGAATGGGAAGAGAGAACCACTGGTTGCCAGTAGCAGAGGCTATCCTAACAACCACATTATTAAGATCAAGTCTTATACAGATGATTTAGAGGAAGCTGCAGATAAAGACAGTCATAGATACTCTATGGGCGAGGAACCTGCCCTTCGTATTAGATTTAGCAGTGAGAGTGAGATGACAACCTTAGAGCATGTTGTGAAACAGAGTGAAAGAATGAGTATGTCCACACAAAGTTTGGAGGGATGGTTGGTAGACAGTTCAGATATGATTAGTCTGGTGCCAACTAGTGAAGCTGCTTGTCTTAAAGAGGTGGATATGGGGAAGGAGGAGGCAGTAATACATATTGTTGAATGTGAGGGGGGGCTTGAGGCAAATGAGATTCCGGCCACCTCCACCCTGCTTACTGGAGATGATGTGGCATCCACTGAAGCCTCCACACTGGGTGAGGCAGAAGAAGTAGTTTCAGAGCAGGTGATGGACACATCACCCCTGATGCTGTCCCTACCACTGGTAACTGCACAAACCACAATGAGTGCAGCTGTTATGGAAGGATCCATTCTCATTAAAGGGTCTAAAAATGAGTCATTACAGGTCTCTGCAAAACTTGTGTATTTACCTGACTGTGAAGAGAGGAATCTGGGGCCACCTGAGGAGGCATGTGCTTCCCTTGCACCTCAGCTCCTTGAAGGGGGCGTGCTGGTCCTTGGGGACAATATAATCATGCTGAGCAACCAACTCTACCTCACACATGTTGAACTTGTGGCAGCTGAGGGTGATACACATACACAGATATCTATTAGTCTCCCTACAGATCCTGTGGAGAATTATCATGAAAAGAAGGTCAACTTTGTGCTCATTAGTTTAGGGTCAGAGCAAAACCTAGTTATGGCTTCAGCTCCCTGCACCCCACAGAAGCTGGTGAGGCTCCTCCAGGATGATAGGATCTCTGTACGCAATGCACCTCACAGTGATGAACCAGGGATCTTTCAGTGTGACAAATGTGATAAGTCCTATAAAGTTCGCTCTTCTTTAAATAGCCACAAAGTCACACACAATTCAGAGAAAATGTACAAATGTGATGAGTGTGATAAAGCTTTCCATTACAGTACACCACTACAGATCCATAAGCGCATCCACACAGATGAGCGGCCATACAAGTGTGACAGGTGCTCTGCTTCATTCCGATCCAAAGCTAACCTGAAGTACCATGAAAGACTGCACACAGGAGAACGTCCTATTACATGTCGAGAGTGTGGGCAAGGCTTCAAGGACTACACATCCCTGAAGAGACACAGACAGAAGGCTCATGAGATGTCCAGTCTGAAGTGTGGGGAGTGCAGTGAGGTGTGTCTGTCTTTGGAGCATTTGACAACACACATGTGGCAGATGCATGATCTACTGTATGTGGAGGAGAGTGCCAGCAAATGTGAGAAATGTGGTGAGACATTCACAGACAAGAGGACGTATAACAACCACATTATGATGCATGAACGGAGAGATAAGGCAGCCCAAGTGGGGCTTCGCAAACTTGCAGATTACACTCACCGATGTGGTATCTGCAACATGACATGCCAAAATAAGACACAGATGCTCTTGCACATACAAATTCATGCAGCTGTAAAGAGATTTAAGTGTCGATACTGTAGTAGTGCATTCATGTATCGTTTTCTTCTGGCACGCCATGTGCGAGAACAACATCCAGATGACCCAGAATGGTTTTGCCAGCATTGTGATGATATCTTTGAAACGTGCAGAAAGATGACCATGCATAGCTGCCGCACAGTACGAGGGGATTACAGCTGTCCACACTGCCCCTTCAAGACTGAAGTGCGACACAGACTGTTCAGACACATAGTGAAAACGCATCCAGAAGACAAGATGCCATACTATTGTGAGTTCTGCAAAAACAGCTTTGAAGACCCCAACAAGTTGCGCTATCACCAGAAACGTGAACATCCTGAGAAGATGCTTGTGGTTTCTTTACAACGTGAATCAGCCAAAAATAACAGTGGAGGTGTTGGGGGTGGGGGGAAAGACAAGAGTGATTCTCCAAGCATAGATATGTCACAGGTGGAGATGACCATTGAGGGTGATACACTGGTATACTTTATTCCTGAAGACTTGCGAAATGATGAGGTTTTCAGGGAGAAAGTTAAGTTTAAATGTTTTTACTGTGAAGCTAAATTCCCAATCAAGAACTCCATGACAAGGCACATCCTTCGTGAGCACCCGGGGGAAAAGGCGTACAAATGCCTCAAATGCAACATCTTCTTGAAGTCAAGTGTGGAATCAAAGAACCACCACCGCCGTTATCACAGATTCTCAGAGACAGGAGGTAGGGATCCCCACCGCAATGAGAGGGCAATGATGAAAAGAGCACAGTGGCTGCAGGACCAGTTAAACAGCTCAGAGAGTCGCATAAAGAACCTCTACAAGTTCAGCTGCCGTTTCTGCCAGATGATGTATAGAGAGAAGCGGTCCTTGGTGGCACACTACCGCAAAAGGCATCCGGACGAAGAATGGGACTACTTTCCAGATAAGCCCATTCGTGCTGTGGCCAAAACACGCCATAAGAAGAGGATCCTCGTCTATTATGACTGCAGTTTTCACGATGACTGTAATGCTGTGTTTGATGACCTGTCAATGTTGCACCAACATCTTTTCAATGCCCATGATATTGCAGAGGAATATAGTGATAGATATGTATCTAAACGTCTAGTTATTGACCATTTGCGGAGAGGGAGACTACCCAAGAATGCTATAGACCGGCAGGCCCGAAGAGTTCAAATTGGTAAGAGAAAGTTGGAGATAAGACAGGATTCTGTCATCCCTTCCACAGATATGGACACAGATAATGAAGAAATTGTTGATGATCCAGTGGGTGTAGTTGATGCCCTAGATTCAAAAGTTTATATGATGAATTCTTTACATGAATCCTTAACCCCTGACTTAAGTGTGCAGGAGAGTGAAGAAACCTCATCAGGACTAGATAGAAAGAGAACAAGGGCTTCCTCTTCCAGCTGGTGTGAGCAGAAGCAACATAGTCACATAGATGATATAGGGTCGCTCCATGATGTCAAAAAGATGTTATATCGTTGCCACCGGTGCAACAGATCATTTACCAGTAGAGGGGAATATCGTGAGCATGTTGCTCGGGCTCGCCATGTGGATTGCCGCACTATCAAATATGATCCTCTCATCAAAAAGGAGCCGGTAGATGATGGTAGCTTTAGCGGGACTGATACCATTGACTGTTATGAGTCCTCGGTGGATGTGCTACGTGATAGATATGAAGGTGATGAAGGTAAAGTGCAGCAGAGAAGAACAGTATCCTCCCTAAGAGGTAGAAAGAGATTACAGCATACTGAAGTAAGAAGGGAGAACACAATAAAAGTGGAGATGGATTCACAGGATGAAGATGAGAGCATAGCCATTACCAGCCTTGAGATTGAAGAGCAAGAGGAGGCGTTTCTCAAGATCCTCACCATCCATGCCCCTGAGACAGGATGTTCTGGTCCAGGTGTCAAAGTAGAAGGTGAAGGAAAAGGCATGAACAAAAGTCTAATAGATAGAGATAGTGATGAATCTTGTTCAGCCAATGGAAAGGGCTTGCCTCTACAAACAACTCTGGCATTTGATAAGAAAGACTTTCTAAGCCATAGTGAAAATGTGTTAGATTCTCTGTCAATGATAAGTAGCAGTAAGTCAAGCCAGGTAATAAGTCTATCATCTGAAGGTGGAAGTTCTGACAGTATCATGACACTGAGCGAGTTAGATAAAGCTAGTTCTGTTAGAATCAAAACGAGGAAGATAGAAAGAACACAGGCAGAAGTGAAAAAGGTTGAAGAACCAGGAAATGTGGGAGAGAATTTGGAGAGTAGAGGAGCAACGGGAGGGAGAAGAGTAGGGAGAAAAGGAAAGAATCAGGAGAAGAAAAGTAGAAATAGTGAGAAGAATAATGCTGAAAGCACAAGAAGCAAAGGGGTAAAGAGAGAAAGAGAGAGGATATCTGATGGGAAGGTATGTGAATTGTGTCATGCTAATTTCAAGACAAGGGCGGAAGCCTCCTTCCACATGAGGTTAGACCACTAAATTGACCCAGGGCAAAAGGGAGATTTTTTTGTAATGTTTACATCAAATACATCCTTTAAGCTTAGTATGGTAAATTAAAAATATGTATACTTCCATGGAATTAATAAAGATAAAAATGCCAGAAATTGTGATATATTTGTGAT
>NW_020870118.1:530039-532539 GCF_003789085.1 Penaeus vannamei | reverse complement strand
AAAGTAGAATTGATAATTTTGGATATTTCTTTTGGTGTTTTGGAAGAGATTTAAACCTTTGTTAGCACTGAATATTTTTACAAATTCAGAATGGGGAAAATTTGATGTGTAATATTTTTTTAAAACTTGGCATTTTGTCTTTCACAAGGTCTCTTTTATTCTTTCCTTTTAAAACATATGGCTTTCTGTAATATGAAAGCAATCCTGTTTTTTATCATTGTGAAATCAATAAACTGTAATAAAGCCAAAATCATTGCCCTCTTGCTTCACAGAAGGTGAAGAGCAAGCGCGGTAAGAGCGAAGATGAAGGTGGACGCTCATTTAAGGCTGGAAACGTCCTTCTCTACGACATCAAATGCCTCATGCCATTCTCCAAGGAGCTTGGAATGACTTACATGTAAGAGAAGGGACTCCTAGTTTTGCACAAAGCAGTAGGGATAGGAAGGGATACAGAAAAGGGGTTGAACTCGGTGTAAAAATTTGGATGGTATTGCCTTTGATTCTTTGTTTTATATTTTTTCCCAACATGATTTTGAAAATTTTGTGTATATTCATGTTTTTCTTCTAATGGCAGACTGGATGAGAATGACCTGGTAGGCACTTGCACACATAACCGAGATGCAGCAGCAGCAGTAGGACGCAAAGACCTTGTGCAGGTAAGAGACTGCCAATTTGTTTTCCTTTTTCTTTTTATTTTGTGTGTGTGTGTGTGTGTGTGTGTGTGTGTGTGTGTGTGTGTGTGTGTGTGTGTGTGTGTGTGTGTGTGTGTGTGTGTGTGTGTGTGTGTGTGTGTGTGTGTGTGTGTGTGTGTGTGTGTGTGTGTGTGTGTGTGTGTGTGTGTTTGTGTGTGTTTGTGTGTGTTTTATCATTCCTGTGGTAGGATTTTAGTTATATTATTAAATTATCTCTGCCAAGGAGGTTATGTTATTGGTAGCATTGGTTAGTTTGTTCATATCTTTGTTGGTTGGTTAACAGGATAACTCAAAGTTATGAGTAGATCTTTTAAAATTTTTACAAAAGGTGTGTAGGTGTGTCTAAGCCTAGCTTAGATGTTATTATGTTCATGATCCAGATCCAGGAAGTTTTTAAATGATTGAATTAGTTATTGTTATTGCCTTGGCAACAGGGATGATATTAGCATTATCTTTATTATCCACCTTGGTGTAAGTATGTGCTCTCTGAGTTCTTCTAGTTAGTATATATAGAATTTATTTTTTCTTCTAACTTCATTTTCCTATCACCTATTTTTAAACAGGTCTGGTCATTGGCAGCTGCAACTGCATCTTCCAGTGTTCTTGGAGGAACAGAAAGCAACGACTTCCCTTGGACGCACCATCCCTTTGCCCGCAGAATGATCAACTCCCTGTATGTACTCCCAAGTAGAAATTTTTGTAATTTTTTTTTACTTTTGACTTCAACCAAATGGCTAGTAATGCAGGTTGTTGGCGTGCATTGGGAGTTTCCCACATTTTCGCCTGGCTTGTTAGGTGCATCACGCACAATATTAGGCATCTGATAGCTTACAGTTGTATTTGATAAACAAAAGTTTAAAAAGTGAAGGTTTCCTTTAGCTGTACCTGTAATAGAGACACCAAAAAAATGATATCACTACTATCAAAGAAAGAGGCTTCCTCTCATGAGCCGACGATGTGGTGTTATGTTATGATATAGTGCCATCCACAACTCCGTCTGCCACAGCCATTGCATAATAAAACATCCATGACCAAAGGTTCAAGATTCTAAAAGGCCATATGAAAATCTATAGAGCAAATTTTTAGGTGAAGGGAATCTTCATACATACCTGATATATACTTAATTCAGTGTGACAAATATAGAAAAGACATGACTTACGACACTAGATGATTTTAGAATGATAGATATGTAATTAATATTTTGAAGCTACATTTTCATCAGTTACATGCCATTGCTATTGTGTGATTCTTATTGAAATGTAATGTGAAAACGGTGTTACATGTCTTGTATTGTGGAATTATTACTTCTCTTTCATCCCTTCTTTGCAAAATATTGTATATCAAGGGACTGGCAGAAAGGCTTTTGCATGATTTTACATTCTTATTTATACTTTATTGTCTGAATTTAGTTGGTTTGTGATGTGTGTTCTAACTGCATTTTTTTTAAAAATATTTTTTAGAAATAAAATATCCTAATGAAATGCATATATATAAAACATTTGTTTCAGATCAGCGATGCATATATATGACCAAAGAATTATACATTTTTTACTATTAAAAAGCAACATTGCATACAGTAATTCAGAGGAAATAGATATATAAGTAGAGAAAGAAAGAAAAAAATGTAAAGTGAACAAAGAACTTGGAACTTTACCTTTGCTGACTTATCTACCACAGGGAAGGAGAGCTAGTTTACTTTGGTGTTAAGTGGTCTCTTCTGGCTATGCTCTTGTCATGTGGACGAACAGAGCGATGATTTGGTGCCATTTCTACACAATACAAAACTTTTTCAGCAGTGGAAATTCAGG
>NW_020870118.1:515039-520039 GCF_003789085.1 Penaeus vannamei | reverse complement strand
ACACACACACACACACACATACACATACAGACACACTCTCTCTCTCTCTCTTTCTTTCTTTCTTTTTCTTTTTTTTTTCTTTCTTTCTTCTTTCTCTCTCTCTCTCTCTTCTCCTCTCTCTTTCTCCTCTCTCTCCCACACCACACACAACGATACCTGCACCACACTCCTGGGGGGCCACCCATACACACCCCAATATGCAACACACCAATACAAAATAGAACAAAAAAGAAAACAAATCTAATACAAAAATAGAAGCACACAATCACCAGAGACGACATATGACAGAGCAAGAGTAAAGACAATACGCCCAAAAATATAAAACACAACACAACATGTGTATATGAAACTATAGAGACTATACAAAAACAACAAGAACAGAAACACAAATTAAGTAAGAAAAATAGAGAGCAAAAGAAAAAAAAAAACAAACATGATGACCAAGCTAACGAGACCAAACTAACAGAACACCGAAATAGAATACTAACTTAAACCAAAGAGAACAAAATACATAAAATAAATAGCAATAGAGAATAAGTACAAAAAAAAAATATATAACAAAAAAAAAACATAAAAAACACAAGAAAAAAAAAAAACACTAAATAAATCAAAGAGAATACAAAACACAAAAAACAAATAAATAACAAAACACACTAAAAAAACTAAAACAAATAGCACGCACATACAAATTAATACGACACATGCATGAACAACAACAACCACATAACCAGAATAACCACAAAACAATAACATACAAAAAATGTAAAGAATGCTAACAAAGACCAAACAGCAAGAAAAGAACAAAAACAAACCTAATATAACCACAACAAAATCAGAAGCGACTGATAAACATCACAAAAAAAAGACACAGCACAACATAAAAACACACAATACAAAAAAAATGCAAAAAAAACACTAACAGCCACACACCCAAAAAACAATAATATGACTACACGCAAGAAAACAATACAACACATGACAAAAATGACACACGAATAACACAAAAAAATGAGACAACAAGAAACACAAAACATCACAACAAAAAACAAAGCGAAAAAAACAAACAAACCAGAAAAAGCACAAAACAACAACACAAATAACAAAACAACAAAAAATCAGAAAAACCAAGAATGACAAAAAAAAAAAAAAAAAAATATGCACAAAAACAAATACAAAACAAAGAAAAAAAACATGCTAAAATGCAACAAAGAAAAAAATAAAACAAAAATTATTGCAATAGCACAATTCAACACACAATATAAAAATGTAACAATAACGACCAAAAACTAAAACAACAATATTAGTAGCCAAACAAACATAGCATACAACAAACAAACAATACGAAAATAAAAAAGAACATGCTATAACAATAACTAAACGCTAACACATTCACACATCAGACACACACCAATAACACACATGACATCTCAATGCAAATAGCACACATTAACATACAACAATAAGCACGTCACACCATTATGACACACACCTAATGTCACCACACAATTTACAACCAACCTGTACTAGACATTCGGTACAATACACACAAGAATTAGACTCATTCTTGCTATGAACGCTATTAACTGAGCTCGTGGTGTTGGGAGTGTGGTTCACGACACTAATACACACGCTAGAACGCAAAATATAAACATACTACATCAGCAAACGCAACTACAAGATCCAACAAGTAGTCAACTCAACACCACAATCGATACAAAGCACACAACGTCACAGACACTAAACATACAATAACAACAACAAACTGCAACGCAATACACATACACTAACGCAGCACACAATAACCACTAAAACACCAGAGACAACGACACACAATACACACACGCAAAAGCAACAACACACACAGACGAACACAACATCACACCACAAAACACGCACACATACACACAAAGTGACACGCAACACATACACACAAGGCACGCAACACACAATACTAAACAACTAAAGCACAGCACACCAAATCTAAACACACAAGCGCAACCACTACAGACATAATGAACCACACGAAGCACGTCAAACAACCATACAAAAACAAGCTGATGCACAACATACACACCAAAGCATGCCACACATAAACACAAAGCGACACTAATGACCACACGATACACACGCCCACATCAAACCCAACATAATACCCACGACACACAGTCAAACACATGCACTGAATGCAAACGATACAAACACGCATCAACTACAACATTCTCTACTCGTACTCATACCACATCTACTACATTCATCTTCTCGTACGCATCTCTCTCTAACACTCTCTTCTATCTTATCTGCCTCGATACTATCTAACATCGAGGAGACTCATAACGTACATAATAAAATCTCTACATATCTACTCAGAGAGTACTAATCTTTTCTCTACAGATAAATGAAGAATCACGACTAGCTCCCTATAACATTCTCCATCATCTATAAAGAAGACAAGAAAAAGCAACAGATAACTTAATGCATTATATCTACGTTCTCTACTTTATATGCACAAATACTACATTGAACTAACTATACTCTAGATCATCTCATCATACGTAATCCAAATAAAACCTCCGATCTCATGAACTAAACTCTCTTACTATTAGCACTTATCTCTACTCGATTAGCATCGTCTCTACTACTCATCTCTAGAGACTGATCATTCTCTCGATCTGCCTCTCATACTCTTCCTCTCTACTCACTTTTTTTTCCGTTACATCTCATCAGAGCATATTGTATTTTTTCTCGACAACTACAATGAGAAACTCTTATAAACTCCTTAACTGCGTCTACATGAATACAACTCTCTTATGAACTGGAGCAGAGAGATCGCATGACGTAGACTATGACTGCGAATACTACTGAGCAATACGATGCATTCAATAACTCAATAGCATAAACATCTATACAGACCTAATGATAACTCCAAATGACCCATTTACCGTGACATATACTCTCTCCTCTCAATCTCTCCCCTACCTTAACATCTCTGACTTGTTCTCAGTACTCTTAATCCACTTTCTCTATTCTCTTTCTCTTCCCTTCCCTATTCCCTTTCCCTTTCCCCTTCCCTTTCTCTTTTCTTTCTCTTCCTCTTTCTCTTTCTCCTCTTTCTCTTTTTTCTCCTCTCTCTCTCTCTCTCTTCTCTCTCTTTCCTCTCTCTTTCTCTCTCTCTCTCTCTTTCCTCTCTCTCTCTCTCTTACTCATCTCTCTCTCTCTCGTTTCTCCTTCTCTCTCGCTCTCTCTCTCTCTCTCTCTGTGTCTCTTTCTGTTCTTTGTCTGACATAGTGTCGTCTGGTGTGCTACGGATAAAATTAATCATACTAACTGAGTATAATATAAGAAATCTACATCAAACACATACGATACTGTGATGATGTGTTTTCTCGTAGACAAATGAAACAGTACAAGAAGTACTGCCAGATACTCGTCTTCTCTCTGTGAATAGAGCTTTGAGATCTTTACGTGATAATTTACGCTGGTGTGGCTCTCTCTCTCTCTCGTGTCCCTCTTCTGTGCTTCTCGCGGGTTGGTGTCTGCTGCGTGCGGTCCTTCGTCCTCTCTCTGCCTCCTCTTGCGCTGCTCTCTCTCTCTTCCTGTATCCTTCGTCTTTCTCTTGTCGATGGTGGTCTCTTCTCCGTGCTCTCTTGTTTGTCTCTGCTCTGTCTCTGTCTCTCTATTCTCTGTCTCAGTGTGCGCTCTCTTCTCGTTTCTCTTCTCTCTAGCGTGCGCGTACTGTGTGTCGTCTATCTCCGTGCGCGTGTGCGTCGTGTCTCTGTCCTCTGTCTCTTCTCGTGGTGCTCCCTGTCTCCGTTCTCGTCTCTCTCCTCTCTCTCCTCTCTCTCCCCTCTACTCTCTCTCCTCTCTATCTCTCTCTCTCTCTCTCTCTTCTCTCTCTCTCGTGCGTGCGATTCTCTTCCTTCCCTCTTGTATCTCTCTCATTCCTCTTTTACTCAGATTCTCTTTCTCTCCATTCTCTTTTCTCTACTCATGTCTCGAATTCCTCTCTCATTCTGCTTTTTGTCCTCCTCATTCTCGTTTCTCTCTCATTCTCTGGATTTCGTCTCTCATCCGTTTCTCACTCACTCTCTTTCTCTTTCAACTCTCTTTCATACTCGTCCGTTCAACTTCTTCTTCTCCCCCACCACTTCCTCCCTGCCGCCACTCTCGTCTCTTCTCTCTCTCCTTCTCTCTCGTCTCCATCTCTCTCGCCTCTCTCTCTCTTCTCTCTCCTCTCTCTCTCTCATCTCTACTCGTCTCTCTCTCTCTCTCCTCTCTTTCTCTCTTTGTCTGTTCTTTCTCTCTTTTGTCCTGTCTCTTTCCTCTCATGTACTTTTCCTTCTCACTCTCTGGTTCAATGTCTTCTCCTTACTCACTGCTCTTCCTCTCTAACGGGTCTCATGCTCCTCTTCTGCTCTCTCTACTCTCCTCTCTCCTCTGTCTCTTCTCTCGTCTCTCTCTCTCCTCCTTCTCTCTCTCTCTCTCTCTCATTTCTCACATCCACGAATTTCTCTCTCTCTCTCGCTCTCTCTTCTTCCTCTCTCTCTCTCCTCTCTTCTCTCTCTCTCCGTCTCTCTCCTATTCGTCTTGCTTGCGTAACTGCTCTCTCATCTCTCTCTCTGCCGTATCTCACACTATTTCTTCTCTGCTTCTTCTCTTCTGCGTCCGTCTCTCTTTGTGTCTCTGTCGTCTTGACTTTCGTTTGCGCTGTTATTCTTGCTCTCTCGATCTTGGTTGCTCTCCGTTCTCTCTCGTTCCCGCTCTCTCTCGCCCTCTCGCCTCTCTCTCTCGCTCCTCTCCTTCTCTCTTCTCTCCCTCTCTCTCTCTCTCTCTCTCTTCTCTCTCCTCTCGTCTCTCTCTCTCTCTCTCTCTCTGCTCCTCTCTCATCTCTCTCTCTCCCGCTCTCTCTCTCCTCTCTCGCTCCATCTCCGGTTACTCTCTCTCCTTCTCGCTGCGTCTCTCTTCTCCTCTCTCTCGTCTCCCTCTCCTCGTCTCATGGCGTC
>NW_020870118.1:465039-502539 GCF_003789085.1 Penaeus vannamei | reverse complement strand
AATCTTAACTTCAATAATATTTCCAAAAGCTATTTTAGTCTCATAAAAGTAATTTGAAACTCCAAAGTGTATTTCCAGAACTAGTTTTAACCTTGCTATTACAATTCCAAAGGTATCTTTAAACTCAGTAAGAGTGCCAAAAGTTTTATTATTCCAAAGTGAAGTAGATTCCAGAAGCATCACATCCCAAAAGGCAAAACTTTATATCATCACCATCATCCTGTAACAGATCGAACTCAGAAGGATCCCTATCGGAAGTTTCTCGACCACCTCAGGAGATGGACCTTCCTGTTCTCGAGGCCACAGACACCTTGCACAGGAACTCAACCAAGTGAGTAATGAGGATGGGAGAAGGGGAGAGAGTAGAGAGTGGTGCAGGAGGGAGGAAGAGAGGGAGAGAGGAAGAGAGGGAGAGAGGATTGGGTGGAGAGGAGGTGAGAGGAGAAGGAAAGAATGATAGAATATGAAGAGGATAAGAGAGGTGGGTGAAGAGGGTGAGAGTGAGTAATTAGTGATAGGAAGGTTAAATAATGAAAAGGATTAGGAGGGGTGTCGGAGTTGGATACTTGTTATAAGAGAGGGAGTGGGATGGAGAAGGAGGGAGTGGTGAGTGGGAAAATGACGAGGAAGGGATGAAAGTGAGAATGAAAGGGATATTGATAGATTGTCAGAGTGAGAAAGAGTGAGAGTAATAAAGTTGAATAATTGATTGAGAGTTCTATGGAAATGAGTGAGAGCAAGAGGACAGAGCAGGTTAGTTGAGCAAGAGAAGTGTAGTATAAGAGCAGAAAGTGAACAAGAGATCTGTAGAGCCGGATAATAGAGCAAGTGCAGTAAATAGATAGACCTGTGAAATAAAACTGATATAGTAATAAATTATAGAGTAAGGGCAACATAAAGATAGGATGAGATTAAACACTTGATGATTCCAACTACCCAATAAAAGGATATCATAAGGTTTTCCTGGCACAGTATTCCTCAGAAAAAAGTCACCCAGGGCGAACACTTTGGACACTGAGGTCCAATGTGGCATCAGCTGTATTTACATTAAAAAATGAGGAACTCTGTTGTACCATAATGATGCCACATCTCTGTCATCATGTACAATAGAGTAACAGAGCAAAGTTTAGAGCAGTATAGAGATAAAGGGAGATCAACATTTTCCTCACACCTTTTGTTGTATGTCAGACTTATTCCTTTACCTTCACCACCAGGTTTCTCGATTGCAGCCGGAGCCAGCAGTATGATGAACTGCGCAGGGCCTATGCAGACATCCTTTACCGCTGGGGCCTCCTCAAGCAGCGGGCAATGGTAAGTGTGCTGATGTAGTGAGTATTTTCATAGTTTGTTAAGAAAAGAAAGAACAACATTATGACAAAGATTTTAATCTATTTTACTTTTTTTTTATTAATCATGATTCCATTGTTTTCTGAGCTTTCATGGTTAGATGTGTTACTGATATGAGTATGATTTTAAAGGTTAACATATTTTTATCTCCATCATTGCCATCATCAGCAGCATTGTTATTATTATCACCATCACTATCACCCACCACGCACCACCACTCTCAGGTGGATTGGCAATATTTGTTATGAGTATTCCCCAAGGCATATGTAATTGCATTCCTCTTGCAGGTTCTGAAGTATTTGCAAGCCCAACCACCAGCTCACAAGGGTGTGGAGTTCCCTACTGACTGTGTCCATTGTGGCCAATCAGCCAAGGGACCTCAGTGTAGATACTGCCGCTGTTTCTCCTTCAGCTGTTCAATTTGCCATGTTGCAGTCAAAGGTGGGTAGGAGGGTCCTGCATTGTCCATGTTAATGGTCAGTATAGGTGATTCATCTTTAGAGTGGGATTTTATTTATTTATTTATTTTTTTCTTAGTGAGTTTTTTCACTGTTTTCACCATTTTGGTAATATATAAATTTGCCCCTAACATATATACATATGAATTCTATTTATGTAGTGTTACGGACCACAGATGGTCATATTATAACCTTTGTCATTTAAATGTTGATGATCATCACTAACCTCATTATCAGTAACCATTACTGCTACAGCTGCAACAATTTAAATGCTCTCAATGACCCACAGGGGCAAGCAACTTCTGCGTGGTGTGTGGCCATGGTGGGCATGCATACCACATCCTTGAATGGTTTCGCGACCACAATGAGTGTCCGACTGGCTGTGGCTGTGATTGCATTAAGGAAATGGATCACCTCTTTAAATGATGATGACAGCAGCATTACCAAACATAAAGATGTGGCCCAACACATAAAGATGATGGGATGTGTTTTTTTTGGCATTAATTGATACACTATATTTTTCTAGAAGAAAAGTATTAGGAAACAAAATTCCACATACTTCATGCAATGATATGGCCCCTCCTTTACTCATTTGTTTTCCTCAGCAAAATACAGATGAGAAATTTGATAAATAAGATCAATTAGCTAATTCAGTTCTTGAAAATTTTCTTGATACTGCAAAGGAAACTGATGAGAGGTACATAGCAGTTATAGCCAACAAATATATGTTCTCAGAGAGAAAAGCTTTAGGCCTATGTTCTTTTGAAATTTGATGCTCATATATTCTTTTCCATTTATCATTCAGGTTTTATAATCTCTTGAGTGTATTGTTGTGCTGGTTATGAAACAATTGATTATAAAATGTTGAAAGTAATTGTCATCATTTTGATTTTGCATCTTTCAGCATAGTGTAACAGTATGATGTTTCTGAATATGCATTACAAATATAAAGTATTCCTTTTTTATGTAAATACATTGTGCTCATGTTCACATATTGTGAAAAAATAAAGTCATGGAGGGAAAGGCATAGAAACTATATCAGGACACAGAGTCTTTTAATGATTTCTCAAGAGATATCTGGGCAGAAGGTGAACATTCTTGTTGGTAACACAGATGGCAGAGGGGAGCATCAGAGGGCCTAGATCACAACTTTAAATACATGTCAAAAGCAAGTGATAGTGTTTTTAAATAGGTGATTGTAAAGGGACTATGTGCTGTTAGCAGGAGATGGATTACTTTAGGTGATGTTGGCATAGCAACATGTCAGTGGAGCTAAGGTGTAGTTGCTATTGTTGACTGACTGGTGGTTTGTATATACTCTTGTGTTTTCATGATTGTTTCTATATTGCTTTCCAAATGTCTGATGCATGACATGAAGAATACTTATGTGAATATTCTATTTTCTTTTAGAATTTTAGTAATTGTTGCGGTATGTTAATATTCTCTATAAGGTTGTTAATAAGTTACATGGTCATTTATTATATTATTACTTTGTTTTCTGATAGTATGTGGCATTAAGTGAGGCTGTTGCTATCACTGTAAAATCCTTTTTTGTGTATTTTGATCTGAAGGTTTGTATTTTTGTTAATTTGTATAAAGTCCTATGTATTAGAAAGTGAAAAAATATAGATTTAAGAATTTTAATGCTGAAATGTAGTAATTGTATGGATTATATAGAGGAGATATGAATATTTTTTATGTACTGTAAAGTGTTCCTGTTTTTCATCTGTGATATTAAATGTTATTGAATAAGAATAATGTTTCTCCTTGTCCTAAGATAAGACAAAAAATACTGGGGTTGGATATTTTTTGTGTGTGGGGGGGGGGGGGGCCTTGCCTCACTTAACAGGAAAAAGCTTGACCCTCCCACTATATTTTACACCTTCAGTACCAGTTTACAAACCTATAATTAATCCAATAACCTTTGTTGGAATTCCCAGAGGGATTCGCGATGCACCGAGTCAAATGCCTTTTTGCGATCTATGTAAGCTGTGAGCATCCCACTACCAAACTCACGACAGCGCTCCACAATAATTTGAAGCACTAGGATATAATCTATTGTGGACTTGCCGATGCCACGGTAGTTGCTGCAATCCCAATGAACCTTTTTCCCTTTCAGAGAGGGATGACCAGACCCCTTAACAGGTCAGGGGAAATGGTACCCGACTGCCATATATAGATGTAGATATATAGCCAGAACAGTATGCAAGCCCGGTGTGATAGGTTCACCACCAGACTTGCATAATTCAGCAGGGATAACACATATGCCTGTTGGTTTGCCACCCTTCAGCTTAGAGATTGCCTCCCTAACCACAGTCACGGGTAGAAAGTTCTTCGCTAATGAGTACATTGCAACACTACTTGCATCCAAACTAACTGCTGGAGAGTCAACCTGATAAAACTGCTCAAAACACTCAGGCCAGAGTTTTCAAAGCCAAAACACAGTCTGAGATTATCTGTCCATCAATTGAACTGACTGCAGTAGTTTATGAGAAGGGCTTGGAGTTATCTTTCTTAGGGCTTGGTAGGTTGGGCAAAGGTCATTTACTAAGAAATGTCTTTCTACCTGCTTAGCAAGATTCCTCATACTGTCCCTTGTCCCTTCTCAACAGTGTCGGAGACCTGCTCTCAAAGGAATGTCAAGTATTTTGCACTTGAAGGAATTTCATAGAGCTACAGGATCCGTCAGGTTTTTGAGTACTGCGAATAGATCAGAGATAGCTGTAGCAAATCTCTGGGCAAATCGCCAGAGGAGATCAAAGAGTGCCAGAGGAGATCAGTGCCCGGGTTCCTCCGAGAGGACCGCTTGGTGTGGGTGGTGCACCCATCCTCAGTAAACATCTCATCGCAAGCTTATCTTTAGAAATAGAGACTTGAAACTGCTCAGGTATTATCATCGAACCCTAAACATGCTTGTATGATGTATATGTCAAAATCAGATCATACGTAAAATTACTTCATTCTATAGGAAAGAAATTTAAAATGTCACATGATTTCATTCTTCATTTTTTTCATATAAATCCTTCAGTTTGAAGGAGGGAGAAACTTAAAATAATTGCCATTTATCCTTCTGTGATCCATTTCAGTGGGTAATTTCAATATACAGTGCTGTCGTCATACTCCCTCCTGTAAGGCGAAGAGAAAAAGAAGGTGAGAATCACTGACACAACCAGCAGTGAGACTAAGCGTTCTTGGCCTCGTGCTGCTAAATTTATTTCGTTACGGGAGTTTTATATTCACATGAGTAATTCTACACTTGTATACAACTATGAAACTGACGCATAATTCATTTCGACCACTTCAAACCCCCCAAGACCACGACCACCACCACACACCAAAGGTTCGGTTTAAACATACTGTGTGAATGAAGTGCTAGATAGTTCTTCCAAAATCTCCTATAATCCGGTGACGGGACAATCCCCTTATGGAAAAAATCTAGTTTGAGGGCCGGGGTGACGTAAAATGTCGTCATCGGACAAAACTGGTCGCAGGCCGGGTGACGCGAACTTACGCCGTCATGAGCGAAAGGCCACAGGGCAAGGTCCATACAAGTAAGTACTATAGACCTTGGGCCAGGGTGATGGAAAAGACTCACCACGAGTGCACAGACCTCTTGGAGTGTGAGCTGACTCATTTGGCGCTTAGAAGGGGGCTTTAGCATTATTTCATGGCATATAAACGAGTGTAGAATGCACACGCACCCACACTGCTGTATTTTTCGGCACCGTGATTTCGTCCACACAACCGGGGTTCTAGTGGTAGGGGCGTCATTTCAGCTTTTTTTTGGGGGGAGGGGGGGCAAAGGAGGCGTAGGAGTGAACGAAAGGGAAAGAAAAAAATTTATGGAAATAAAATTAGCTAATTCTATTGGAATTTTATTTTTGAAACGTACTTAAATATGGGTTTTACAACGCAAAACAAAAACAAAAAACTCTGTGGGGGTAAGCCACTCACCAATTAGCCAACGTTTATGACGAGCAATGACTTGATTACCAAAACTGTAAACGCATTCACTCCTTAAACTCAAGAAAATTATCTTTAAATAATTTAATACCAATAACGTTGAAGGTATTTCTCTTACGAATCATGAATATTCATGTAAAAATACTCAAGTTTAAAGGGTTCAAAATAATAGAAAGTGAAAGGGATATGATACAACTTATTGCCTATAAGTTTCAGTTTTATTTCCTATAATGTGTGAAAACATTATTTAAGGATACCAAAATAAAATAATATCCCTTTCATAAAACCTACGTTTTCTACCATCTCAGAACCACAAAGAACGTATAATGACTAACTGAGCTATTTCTTGTATGATGTTAATCTAACGTGTGATACGACGATCGCAGTAATTCCCAACGAAAACTTGATCACATTATTCTGACAGGGCAGCAGTCGGGCATGAGAATGTAGAACGCCCTTTTGCTCGGAAGTATGAATGGATTTAAATCCAATGAATCGGGTATCGGGAGATCGGCCCGACTGCTCATTCTCTGATGTGTAAAGGACCATGGATATATGGCATGCAAAGACTCGCCTTATCATGTCTCTCGCCTCTCAGTGAGATTACGTAATGTCCTTGACCCAGGTAAGATTTGTAATGATAATCAGATATAAGAAGGATTCTGGTCGTAAGATACTCTAGACTTGCTGCGTCCAAAGGAAGGGTGGTTACAAAACAAGCCGTCTCGTCTAGTGATTATACTGGATAAGGACGACATAAGTCTAGGTACTGGATGCCTCAGGTTCGATCACATATCTGTGAGCTGCGGCCGAGAGTTCGGCTCAATGAATAACTACTAACAATAATAGTGAAAAAAATCGCACCATGGCATAAAGGCCCACTTTCATTTGTGACAAAATCTTCACAGATGGCCTTTATGACGGTGGCTAGATTGCTTTTATTATAAATACTGGTAATAGAAACAGAAATTCTGACAAATCACTCTTTTTCCTGCCCCAATGCCTCCGGAATAACGTAATGCTAATTTTAAATGTTTGTAATAATAACAGCATCGATTTTGATAGCATAAGAAAAATCAATATTTTTTTCCCGAAAATTCAAGGAAAGGTAACACCAGGTGAGGTTACGAGGTGTATTAACTGACTCCTGCGTGACTGAGCACTTGTAGAGCCATCTCCGTTTAGAGACTAATTTGTATACTAGTTTTATCGTTCGACGAAAGGGTCGCTGCTGGAACGAACCCACGCAAAAATTAGTTCCTTCAGCAGCGATACTGTAATAATAAATGGCCGGTTTGTTAAGATTCCGCGAGGCTCGACCCAGTGAATATTCATATATACACGGACATGCATAGACACATAAATGAATGCATATCTGACTATGTATCTTATACATGTACATTTATCTATCTAACTGGTAGATATGCATGTCTAGTCTGATAGATATGCATTCACTTCTGTGTACATATGCATAAATATTTCTATCATTGTCATAATCACTCTCGTCATAATCATCATCACCACCACCACCACCATCATCATCATCATGTCTGTTATATAATGAATATTTATTGGGTCGGGCCTCGCGCAATTCTAACAAAGCAGTCAAATGCTAATAGTAGTAGTAATGTTAATGATAATGATAGTAAAGAAAGCTGATGGCGATAAGAGGAATCACAGTAAAAACTAAAATAATTTTAATAATAATGACAATGATAATGATAAGGGTAATGATAATGGTAATAATAATGATAATGATAATGATAATAATGATAATGATAATAATAATGATAATAATGATGTTGATAATAATAATAATAATAATAATAATAACAATAATGATAATAATAATAATGATATTACTACTACTACTCTCTAACTAATAATAATAATAATAATAATAATAATAATGATAATAACAATAATAAGAAGAATAAGAAAGATAATGATAGAAATAATAACAATAATAATATTAAAAATCATGATGATAAAAATCAGAATGATACTGATAATAATAATGAGTAAAGTAATTATCATGAAAATAGGTATGATAACTGATAGGGATAATAATGTTGATATGATAATAAGAATAATAGTAATAATGGTAATGATGATGGTGATAATAATAATAATAATATAGTAAATAATAAAAATAATAATAATGAATAATAATAATAATAATAAATAATATAATGATAAGATAGTGTAATAATGATAGTGCTAATAATGATAATAATATTGATAACAGTGATAATAGAAATTTTAATGATAATGCTAATACTAAAAATAATGATAATGATGATAATGATAGTGTTAGTGATAATGAATACAATAGTAATTATAATAATAATTATATTAATAATCATGAGGCTAATAATGATAATAATACTAATGGTAACAGTTAAAATTTCAATGAGAATAGTGATAGAAATAACAATAATAACAATATTAATATCGATGATAACAGTAACAGTCAAAATAACAATGATAATAATGATTGTGATAATGACGATAACAATAAAGATTATATTAATAATAACAATGTGAATGATAATTATAGTATATTTTTTCAAAGGTCATTATGATATTAATGATAATCATAATGTTAATGGTAATAACAATAATGATATTGATGAGGATAATGATAATGATAGTGATGAATAGTAATCATAGTGATAATAATAGTGATAGTGATAATGATACTAATGGTGACAATAATCATAATGATAAGAACAGTTATCATTATCATTATTATTTATTCATATATTATTGTTATTGTTATTACTATTACTACTACTACTGCTACTATTAAATATTATGTATAATTACATCAACACTTATAATTATCATTGGCATCATTATCATTATTATTATTATCGCCATCACTATCTTTATATGGTAATGATAATGATAATGACAATAAGAATAGTAATAATAAGATAGTAATAATGATAATAATAATAATAATAATCATGACAATGAAAATAATAATGATAGTAATAATGACAATAATAGTAGTAATAGCAATAATAATAATGATATTAATAATGATGAAAATGATAATGATGAAAATGATAATGATAATAATGATAGTAATAATAATGATGATAATTATAGTAATAATGATAATGATGATAATGATAATAGTAATAATAACAACAACGATACTGATAATAATAATGATAATGATAATAACGATAATGATAATAACGATAATGATAATAATAACAATGATAATAAGTGAGTAATAATAATAATAAAAAGAATATATAAATAATGAAGAATGATAGTAATAGTAATGACAATAATATTATTAATGATGAAAATAATAATGACAGCAATAGTGATGATATAAAAGATAATGACAATAATGATGGTAATAATAACAATAATAGTAAGGCTAATAATATATATAGTAATAATGATAGTAAGAATAACAATAATAGTAATAAAAACAAGAATAATAATAAAGATAATAATGGTAATGATAATAATAACAACAATAATAGTACTGGTGGTGATGAGGATGATGATAGTGATAATGATAATGATGAAAATAATAGATAATTAGATAACAATAATGATTTATAATATTTTTTCTTAAATTTAAATATTTGCATTTTAAAGAGTATTGACCAGAATTCATTTTTTTTGATGTATTTTTTTCAATGTAAATTATTTTGTTATTTACATGTAGATTAATAGATATGTATATGTTATAATTTTTTATTTTATATAAGATTATTTCAAAGTTAATGTAATATGGAATGTTAAGTATATTAGTATATATTATATGATTTTAATATATTTTATTTACCATTTATTGTCATTAGTAATATGATATTAAATTTTAAATATTTTTTTATTGTTTTTTTAAAATATTAAATTTAAAATATATTTATTTTTTTTTTTTTTATTTTAAGTATATTTTATTTGATCATTCATTTATATACATTTTTTTATGTTAAATAATTTATTTAATTTATTAATTATATTATTTGATGAGAATATATGAAAATTATATAAATTTTTTATTTTTTTAGATTTCTTTATTATTAGTTTAATTTATGTATAAAATTATTCATAATGATAATGTTAATTATTTTTAATTTAATATTAATATTCAATTTATTTTTAATATTTACTTATTTTATATTACATATTTTATTGATAATAGATGAATATTTAAAGATCAATTTGTCAATTTTATTATGTTAAGAATATTATAGATTATTTAATATATAAAATATATTTTTTATATATATTATTATTTATTTTAAATTTATATTTGATAATTAAAATTTTTATTATTATTTTTTTAATCATTAAGCATAATTATTATATTATTCATTTATTTTATTTAAAATTTTGGTTAATTTGATTAATATATTATTTTTAAATTAATAATTATTATTTTATTTTGAAATTCATTATTTTCTTAATTATTTTAATATTATTTATTAATGTTTTTATTTGCAATGATTAAGATTTATCTGTTTTTTAATTAATTTTATATTTTTTTTCATTCTTTTTTGATTGTTTATGTTATTCAATTTTAATGATGACATTATTCTTATATTAATGTTAATTTATATTTATTATTATCATGTACTTTTCAATTTATATTTATAATTTATTTATTTTTATTTAATTTATATCTTTTATAAAATTTTATTTATATTATTTTAGTTATAATACAATTTGAGATTTTACTTTTTTACCAATTATTTTAAAAATAATAATTTTAATTTATTTTTAAAACTTAAATTATTATAAATTTTATTATATTATTAGTTTTTTAATTTTTTAATTATTGTAGTTAATTTATTAATTATTATTTTAAGTATTAAAAATTAAATTATTTTTTATATTGTAAAATAAATTTAAATTCATTAATTTTTGATATTTTATTGAATCAATATTTTGTTTAATTGAGAATTTAACATTTATTATTTTTAATTTAATGATTATATTTTTTTTATTATATATTACATTTATTATTCAATATTTATATTTATTATAAATTGCAATTTTTTATCTATTCCATTTTTTTTTATTTTTTTAATACCATATTTTTTTTTATAATTATCTACATTTTTTTATTTGCTATATTTTTAACTTATTTATTTATTGTCAATTTTATAATGTAATGCAGAATTTTGTAACTTTAAATTAAATTACCAATTTTTTTTTATTTTTATTTTTAACTTTCTATAAGATTTTTATTGGAATTTTTATTTTTTCATTTTATATTATTTATCTTTTTATCTATCATTTTTCTTCAACACTTTTCAATCTGATTTTTATTATATAGTTAATTTCAATTTTCTATATTTTTATATAATATCTTTGATTTTAATATTTAATTGATGAATTTTTTATTTTTTTTATTTTTATTAATGTTTTTTTAACCGATTTAATTTTATTTTTTAATTTTTTACTTTTAATTTTATTTTCATTTTGATCAATTTATACATTTTATTTATTTTTTTTTTTTTTTTTAATTATATCATTTATTAATTTTTATAATTACAGTTTATTATAAATTTATATATATTATAATTTTATATTATTTAGTATTATTTATTTAAATTTATATTTATAATAATGCATTAAAATTTTAATATTATTTTTTAAATATTTACAATTTTTTAATTTTTTGTTTTTTTATTTTTAAATTTACATTTATGAATATTGATATAGTTTTTTTTTACATGTATTTATTTTTATACATTCTAATTTTTAATATTTTAGAATTATTTTGTTGATAGATTATTTAAAATTGTATTTGTATTTTCAATTTAGTTTTATTTATTTTTAATTTTTTTATATTTTATAAGTTTAAATGTTGAGTTTTATAATATTTTAACATTTATTTATTGACATCATTAATTCACTTTATTATTTTCATTTAATATTATTTATTCCTATTACTTATTTATTTAATGTTATATTAATTGTTTTCATTTTTATTTTTATTTTGAATTATTAAGTATTTATTTATATCATTATTTTAAAATAATATTTATTAAAAATATTGAATTTTTTATTTTTTTTTAATATTTTTGTTTTCATTATTTTTTATTTTAAAACTGTTTAATGAATTTTTTTTTAGTTTATTTAATTCTTACATCATTTAAATTATTTTTTACAATAATTTTTCATATTAATTTATTAATATTATTATTATATTTAATTTTTATTTATTATTTTTTATTTATTTAATTAAATTATTTTTTTATTTATTTATTCAAATTATTTTTATTTAAGAAATTTTTAAATTTTTATTAACTATTTAATTATTTTATTTTTTTTATATATATATATAAATTTTTTTCATCACTATTTTTTAAAGTTTTACATTTATTCTCCCTTTAAATATGTTAATTATACGTCATAATTGTTATATTAACCATTTTTTTTATTTCATCTATTTTATTTTGCAATATTTGCATTTTTTATAGTTTTAATATTTATTTTTTTTAATTAATGTTTTTATAAATTTAAGATTTATTATTATTTTATAATATTATTTTTATTTTTTCATTATTTTTTTTACTTAGTATTTATCATTTTTTATTTCTTTATTTTTTTAACTTATTATGTAATTATTTTTTAATTAAATCGTTTTTTATTATTCAGTTAATCATTAATAGCATTACGATTTTTCATTTATTGGATTTTAATTTATAATTTATTAATTTTTTTTTATATTTCTTTATTTATTTTATTATATAATATTTAATTCATATTTAATTTATTTTATTTATTTATCATTTCTATTTTATAATTTATTTTTTATTATTTTTTTTTATATTTATATACCTATTTTTATTATAATATTTATTTAAATTATTTTATTCTATTTTTATATTAATAGATTATTTATATTATTTATAGATTTATTACATTTTATATATAATTTTATATTTTTTTTTATATATTTTAATTATTATTTTCATTTTATATTTATATTATTTTAAATTTATAATTTTTTATTTTTTATAATTTTTTCTTATTATATTATTTTTTTAAATTATTATTTGTATAATTTTAAATTTTTTTTTTTTTATTCATTTTTTTATTTATTTAAGTTGAAATTAGTTATCATTTTTATATTTCGTTTATTATTTTAAATGCATTATATTATTTATAATTATTATTTTATATTTTATTTTATTATTTATTTTATTTTTATTTTTTTTTAAACATTAATGTTAATTTATTTAAAATTTTATTAAAAAATATTGCTTTGATTTTTTATATATATTATTATAATTTAAATTATTAAATTTTTCATTTCAATATATTTATTATTTTTTTTATTTTATAAATCTATTTTTGTAATTTGCATCATGACTTTTAATTTTTAATTATAGTTTTATTTACATTCTTTAAAATTTAAATTAAAAATCTTATAAATTTTTTTAACAAAAATTAATGTTTTTTATTATATAGGGTTTGTAAAATTTATTTTTAATATTTTTTAATATTTATATAAATTAGAATTTTTAATTTAAATAATTTGTATTTTTTTATTTATTTTTTTAAAAAATTTATTGATTTTTATGTTTATAATTAAGTAATTAATATTTATAATTTTCTATATTTATGTTTAATTTATATTTTAGCTTAAATTATTTCATTCACTAATATTTTTGTTTAATATTAAATTATTAGTACATTTTTAATTTATAACCGGTTATATTATTATTATTTCATTTTTATAATTATTTATTTTATGATTTCATTAATTTTTATTATTATTTAGAATTGAGTTTTTGATTATTATTAATATTAAATACTATTATTATTATTTTTTTAATTTTTTTTAATATATTTTTATTTTATTTTAAAATATTATAATTTTTAATTTTGCAATTATTAATTTTAGATTTATTTACATTAATTAATTTAATTAAAGATATTCATTATAAATTTAAATTACTTATTTTTTTTTTTCATTTTTTCATTTATTTATAATATTTTTTATTTAATTATATTAATATATTTATAATAGCTTTTATTATTTTTTTTTTATTTTCTATTAATTTTTTTTATTAATCTTTTTTTTATTCAAAATATTTTTATTTATTTCAATAATTTAATCTTTTTTCATATTTTATTATATTAACATTATTCATTATTATTTTTATTTTTTTATATTATATTATATTAAATTATACATTATTTACTCTCATTAATTTTTAGTTTGTTATTTTTATATATAATTTTTTTTTATTATTTTTTATTATTATTTTTTTATTTTTATCTTAACATCATTTATTATATATACTATATTATAATATTGTTAAATTTTTATATTATTATTTTATTTATTTTACAATTATTTATTTTTATTATTATATTTAATTGCAATTTTCATATTTTAAATATTTTAAATTCATTTTTTAAATTTTTTTCAATTATTTATTTCATATTAATTATTTTTTATTTTTTTTCTTTTTTCATTCATTTTTAATCTTTTTAAATTTATTATTAATTTATTTTATTGTTTAAATAATTTAAAATTCTTTATTATTTATATTTTATTAATTTATATTTATAATTATAATTATTTTTATTTTATTATTTAATTTAAATTATTTCTTTTTATATTAAAATTTTTGTCATTTTAACTATTTTAATTTTTTATTTTAATATATTATTACTATTAATTTAATATATTCAATTTTCATATTAATTTATTTATTTTCATTTTCAATATTTTCATTATTATTTAATTAATATTTTCTAATTCATTAAATTTAATTATTTTAATTTTATATTAATTAATATTTTTTCTAATTTTTAATTTATTTAAACAATTCATATTTACACTATTCATTTTATTTTTTTATATTATCTTTTTATAATTCAATTTATATTTTTATTTTTTATTATATTCATATGGACATTATTTAGATAATTTAAATATTTTATTAAATTTTTCATAATTATTTATTATTTTTATATTTTTATGTTATTTTTTGTTTACATATTATTTTTTAAAATCATTTATATTTTTTAGTTAATCTTTTTATTTAATTAATTTTTAAATTATTTGCATTATATATTAATTTTAATTTATTATTTTTACATTTAAATTTTTTTTAATTATTTTATTACTTATATATTTATTTTTTTATTTTTTTATTATTTTAAATTATAATTTTTTTTTATTATATTTATTAATAATATTACATAACATCTTTTATTCATTTTATAACATTAAACATTATTTATTTTATAATATATATACTTTCATTGTTATTATATTTTTCCTTTTTTTCATTCAAATTAAATTTATATATTTAAATTATCTTATTATTTTTATAATTAAAGTTTTTAGTTTAATCATTTTATTATTTTTTTTATATATTAATTTATTATTATCTTAATTTATTATTTTAATTTTTTTTATTTTTTATTTAAAATTTTATTTAATTATTTTATATTTTATCTATTATTTTTAAAAATTATTTAATTTTATTAATTTTTATTTTTAATTCATTTTATTTTTTCAATTTATATTTTATTTAAATAAGTATTTAATTATTTTATTTCATTTATATTTTAATTATTTTATCTTTTTTTTTATATTATTATTTTTTATTTTTATATTTTCATTTTATTATTTTATTTTTATTCATTAAATTTCTTTATTTTTTAATATTAATATTTTTTTTATTATTTTATCTTAACTTATTAATTAATTTTTAAAATTTATTCATTTAATTAATCACTTCTTTTCATTATATATTATAATTATTTTTATTTTATATTATTCATTTTTATAATCCTGCACAAATATTATATTTCAATTTTATCATATTATTAATTGGCATACATTTTTGTTTATAATTTTTATTTCATTTATTTATTTTATTTAATATAATTTTTATATTATTTTTTTTAATTTCATTACATAATTTATATATCATTTTTTATCATTTAAATTATTTTATTTTTAATTTATTTTTTTTTATTTTATTTAATTTATATAATATATTTTTTTTAATCATTTATTTAACTTTTTACTTTTAACATTATTTATTAATTTCATCTAAATTATTTTAAGTAGTAAATTTAGTTTAATTTAATTTTATTAATATTTAGTTTATAAATTTATATTATTCTTATTATTATATTTCATATTTTTTTTAATTTTAATTACTATTTAACTTTAAATATTTTATTTTTTTATTTAATACATTTAAATTTATTTTAATAATTTATTTTTTTATTATTTATTTTATTTTTTTTAAATTATTTTTATTATAAATAATTATTTTATTATTTTTTTAATTAACAATTTATTTTTCATTTTCATATTTTTACTATACATTTATTTTTATTATATAATTTTAATTATTTTATTTTAAATTAATTTTTATATTTTTTTTATTTCATACATTAATTACATATTTTAATTATTTTTTAATTAGATATCTATATTAAGTTATAATTTTATAAATTGCATTCATTTTTTCATTTTATTATTCATATTAATTATTATAATTATTTTATTTTTTATTTTATTTATAATTTATATTATTATTATTAATCACTAATTTAATCTTATTATTTTTTTTTTATATTATTATTTTATATTTTATAATAAAATTATTTTTTATTTAATTATTTATATGTTTATCATTTATAACATCGATAAATATAATTTTTAGTTTGTTTTCATATATTTTTTAAGTATTTTTTATATAAAATTTAAATTATTAATGATTTATTTATTTATTTTTATTTTTAATTAATTATAGTTAAAATTATTTTTTTGAATTTGTTTATTTATATTTTTTTTTATTTAGTTTAATTTATTTATATATATTTTTTATAATATATTTTTTTATTAAATATTATTAATTTTATTAAATTTTATTTATTATTTATTTATTAATTATAATTTTTATATAATTAGAGATGACAATATTTAAATTAAATAATATCAAATTTTATTAATTTTTATTATATTTTTATATTTATTTTTTATTTTATCATATATTTATATTTAATATATTATTATTTTATTTATTATATTATTTTTATTTTAATTATTTTATTTTTTAATTTAATTATTATATCAATTTAATTTTTTTAAATTAATTAATTTCAATAATTTAAAATTATTTTTTTAAATATTGTAACATTATTTTATTTTTTTATTATTATTTTTTTATTTTGCATTTTTTTTATGATTTATGTATTTAATTTATTTTATTTTTTTTTTTAAAGCATATTTTTCACATTAATTATTTTTTTATTTTTATATTATTTTTATTTATTTAAATTTTTTATTTTTATATTTTTTAATATTTATTTATTAATTTTATTTATTTTTTTTTTTTATTTATTTATTTATATTTATTTATTATTTATTAAATTTTTTAAATACATCATTTAAATTTTTTTTTTTTTCTCATGTTATAATTAAATTTTTGAATTAATCAATTCATATTTTTTTTAAATATTTTATATATATTTTAATATTATTTATTATAAATTAAGTTTATTTGATATTAAATTTTATATTTATTTTATAATATTGTGCATTTTTACATATTATTTATTATTATATAATATTAATTTAATTTAAATTTTTTTTTAATTTTTTAATTTTTATTAGATATAACATTTTTTTTTATAATTTATTATTAATTTTTTATTAATTATATTAAATTTTATTAATTTTTTTTAATATTAATTATAATATTATTTTATTATTAATTTTGAATTTTATTAGTTATTTATTTTATTTTATTTACTATTTTTTTAATTCATAATTATTTTTATTTTTCATTTATATTTCATTTTATTAAATTTATTTTAAACACAAATTTTAATTATATTTTTTCTTATATTCTAGTTTTTTTTTTATTTTAATATTTTTTAAATAAATTTTTTTAATTTTTAATTTTTTTTTAATATTATATATCATTTTATTATATTAAATTTTTTTATTTTATCTTGTACATTTTTATAATATTTTATTTTTTTATTATTATATTTCAATATATTTTAATTTACAATTTTTATTTTAATTTTTAATCAATTGATTTTATTTAATTTTATCATTTTTTTAAATTTATATAATAAATAATTTTTTATTTATTTTTAATTATTTATTTAATATTTATATTTATACTTTTTATTTAATAAGTATTTATTTTTTTATTATTTTTTTTATTTAAAAATTTATTTTTTTTTCATTTTATGAATTTTGAATTTATTATTTATAATTTTATCTATTTTATTAAATTTTTTTTTTTTTTTAATTATTTTTTTTATTTTTAATTTTATTTTTTTTAATTATTAATATTTATAAAATTTTATAATTTTTTATTATATTTATTAAATCATTATATTTTAAATTTATTTATTATTTATTTATGAAAATAAATAATAATGAATAATTAAGGATAATAATAATAATCATTATGAAAATAAAGAAATAATGATAATGACAGTGATCATAAGAATAAAGATACAAATAATATAGCAAATAGAAGCACTCAGAGAGCGCATACCTCCGTCAGGGCTATAAGGTCACTGATGCAATAAAAAATATCACACTTAAAGAATTACATTAAAATCGCCTATCTCAAGTACGCAGAAGACGTCCGTAAATAAAACCTCCGCGGTCGAGAGAAATCAATTGGGGTAACTAATGCATTCATTAAAAAAAAAAAAAAAATTAAGTTTGTGAACTTTAAATGTATTCGTTCATAACAAAAAGAAAAAAAACAAACATTTTCTAAGATGGTGAACTTTTCATAAAAATCTGTTCATGCCTCTTTGAGTTATCCTGTTAACGAAGGACCAAATAATACCCCGATCGCCGCCAGCATTTAATTGCATCTAAGGAAGGCTGGAAAGCAACTCTGGTAAAAATGTCATAAAGATCTATTCATAACTTTTTGTGTTAACTAACGACCAAACAAACAAACATAAATAATAATAAACAAATAATAGGTCAATAAATAAATAGATAAATATTAAAAATAAATAAATAACCAACGCGACCAATAACATAACCTCCTCGGCGAAAGTATTAATAGATTAAAAACATTTACGATGATTCTTGTGCTGATGATAATAATGATAATATGAATATGGATTAAAATAATGTTAATAGTAATAATAAAATTGTAGTACAACTACTACTATTTACTGCTACTACTACTACTACTACTAGTAATAATAATAATAATAGTAATGATAATGATAATAATGATAATTATGATGATGATAATAATGGTAATAATGATGATGATAATAATGATAATCGTAATAATGAAAATAATATTGATTATAAAAATATTGATAATGGTAATAATAATTATAATAATAATTATAATAATAATGATAATTATAATAGTAATAATAATGATAGCGATAATAATGATAATAATAATAATGATAATCATAATAATGATAAGGCCACAAAAATAAAAGTTCCTGTTTTGCAAAAAAAAAAAAAAAAAAAAAAAAAAAAACTGATGAGGCTGGTTTTTATTATTTATCTTTTATTTCCACAAGAAGAGAACAACAGCCTTTCAAAGTCATCAAATCATCATCTTAGTTCTCGTGGGTCATCATAACATTTTTCACTTATAGTTACTAGTAAAAGTATTCTCTCTAACAAGAGAATAAACTTTACATAACTTTAAAGAAGATATATTATATATACAGAAACTTTGATTCTAATGGCCTTATTAATGTTATTATCATTTTCATTACTTTTTTATTATTATTGTTATCATCATTATTGTTCTTTTTATCATTATTATCAATATTATTATTCTTATCATCATCATTACAATTCATTTTTTTTATTATCATGATTATTATTATTATCATTATAATTGTTACCATTAATATTGTCATCATTATCATTAAAATAAGTTCCATTATTATCATTATTACTATTGTATTTTATATTATCATTATCATTCTTCTTTTTATTGTCATCATTATTATTATTGTTATTATTATGATGATGATTATAATCTGTATCATGATTATGATTATGATTATCATTACTATCATGAATGTCCTCGTCATCATTATAATTATCATCCTCATCATCATTAGCAGCAGCATCATATCATCATTATTATCAGTATTACTATTAATACCATTACTATTACCATGATCATCATTCATCATCATACTATCATCATTACTAATATTGATTTTATTATTATCAATATTATTATTATTTATATTATCATTATCATCATTATCATCACCATCATCACCACCACCATCACATAATCATCATCGCTACCACAGACAAATATGAGCAGAGTTGAAAGGGGGTTTATAAATAATTATATTTATTAATTGTTGTATGTATTGACACTGTCATTGTTATTATCATTTTTTTACTGATGTTATCGTTGTTCTATAGTTATCATTGTCATTGATATAATTCTTAATATTATCATCATTATTACTATTCTCTTATAATAATGATGATTAGTTTTTTTGTCATTATCATCAGCATCATAATTAATATCATCATCTTCATTATCATCATTATTATCATTCTTATCGTTATTACCATATCATTAATATCTATGATAGTAGTAATAATGATGATAATATTAATAATAATAGCAGTAATAGTAACGATAATGATAGTATAATAATAATAATAATAATAATAATAATAATAATAATAATAATAATAATAATGATGATGATAATAATAATGATAATAACAATAATAATAACAATGATAAATAATGATAATGATAACAATAATAATGATAATAATAATATTGATAATAATATTGATAATGATAACAGTAATAATGATAATAATAATATTGATAATAATAATTATGATAATAATAATGATAATGATAATGACAATGATAGTAATAATTATACTAGTAACAATGATATTGATAATGACGATGATAAAAGTAATAACAATGACAATAATGACTGGTGAGGTCCGGCAATAGGGGTTACGATGATCTTTCAAATTTCAAAAAAATCTTGGAGTCGAATCACATGTAGCATTTAGGTTAGGCTTAGATCCACCTCTGGATAAAAAAAAAAGAAGAAAACAAAATCTATTCATAATTTTTTGGGATCTCTTATGGCATCTAAGTTAGGCTGAGACACACCTCTGATAAAAAAAAAAACTGTTCATATATTTTTTTAGTTATCCTGCTAACCAACCAACAAACTAACCAACCAATACGGCCCAAAACATGATCTCCTTAACGGTGGTAATAATAATGATAATGATAAGGATAATGATTATAATGATAATAACAATAGATATAATAATGATAATCATAATGATGATAATAATGTTAACATTAATAACAGCGATAATAATAATAATAATAATAATAATAATAATAATAATAATCATGATAATAGAAATTGTAATTGTAATAATAACAATGATGATACTGATATGAATAATAATATACAAGAACAATATTGATAATAATTTTAATGATAATAATAGTAATAATGAAAATTATAATAATAGTGATAATAATCAATAAGATGATAATAAACATATTAATATTATTATTATTGTTATCATTATTATTGTTATTCTTATCATTATGATATTTATTATTATAATGCTTTCTATTATAATCATCATCATCATTACTGTTATCATTTTTGTTATTATTAGGCTTATCATTTTTTAAAAATCATTATTATCATTATCATTATTGTTGTTGTTGTTGTTGTTGCAGTTTTTAAGAACATTGTTGTTACTGTTATCATTAATATCATAATAATCAATATTATTACTATTATATAGTAATTATCATTGTCATCATCATCATTAATCTTATGAACATCATTATCATTATCCTTATCATTATTATCATCACCATAACGTTTATCAACATTATTTCTATTTTCATTATTAATATCATTATTGTTTAATGCTTCTTCATTATCATCATCATCACCACCACCATCATCATCATTATCATCATCATCACCACCACCATTATCATCATCATCATCATCATCACCATCATCAACACCAGACAAATATGAGCAGAAAATTTGTTCTTTAAATACATATTCTAAGTACTGCAAAATTGGCCTACAATGGCTCGATCAGTAGCATCCACATGTGTCACTAGCAAGAGCTATTTGTTATTTCTTTTATCAATATTTCTTTTTATCACTATTTTTATTGCTATTACTTTTATTAGCTATTTCTTTTATTGCCGTTATGCTTCCTATATAATCATGATTTTGATTATCATTATTATGAACATTGATATCATCATCATTATTGTTATCATCATCGTCACCATTATTACCGTTATTATCATTTTCATGATTATTATTTCAATTATTGCTATTGCTATTGTTGTTTTTATTTCCATTATTTTTTATTATCGCCATTATTTTCATTAGAATAATTATTATCATTATAATTACCATTATTCTTATCATTAACATCATTATTATCGTTATCATTATTGTCATCATCATCACTATTATCATTGTTAATATTATTATCGTTATTAAAATTATCATCATCGCCATTACCATTATCACTTTTATTTTTATCATCATTATTATCATAAATGTACAATAACAATTATTATCATCATCATCATCACAATCATCATCATCATCATCATCACAATCATCATCATCATCATCACAATCGTCATCATCACATCATCATCATCACATCATCATCATAATTACTATTATTATTACTATTAGCATGATCACCACCACCAGAAACACGTATGAATAAACTTTGCGTTTTAAATATATACTCTAACGACCGGTAGCCGTTACAAAGAGCTGCCAGTTCGGATTATTAAAGCCTTTCTCTTAATAATATTGTTCCTATATGATTATCATTGTCGATAGTGTAAATCTTGTAATTTTTATTATCACTTTCATTATTTTATCATTATTGGTATCATCATCATTATCATTATTAATATTTTTAGCATTATTATCATATTATCATATGGTATTGCATGATTATTATTATTATCAATATTATTATTATTATTATCATTACATTATCATTATCACTATCACCATTGTTTTATTATCGTTATTTATTGTTATTATAATGATCATTGTTATTGTTAATATTATTGCCATTAAGTCACAAGATTAAAAGTTCCTGTTTTGCGTTCGATCTTAAATGAAAACTGTTTAGTTTTTTTTTTTCAATTTTCATTATTTATTTCTACAAGCAATTAAAGAATAGAACAACAGCCTTTCAAAGTCATCAAATCATCTTAGTTCTTGTGGGTCATTATGACACTTTTTTTTTTCATAGTTACTGGTAAAAGTATTCTCTATAAAAAGCATGACAAGAGAGAGCAACCTGTACATAATGAAATTTATTGAAAGTTAAATATATACAAGAACTGTGATTCTAATGGCCTTATTAATGTTATTATTATATTTACTAGTAAAAATATTCTCTCTAAAAAGCATGACAAGAGAACAACTTTTCAAAATCATAAAATAATAGTTTAGAGAGAATAATGAAATTCGTTGAAAATAATGATTTTTTTTTTGCGGTGGACGCAAAACAGGAACTTCTAATGGGCTAATAATAATGGTAATGATAATAGTAATAATGATACTGATAAAGATAATAATCATAATAACGATACTGACTGTAGGAATAAACATAATAATAATAATTATAATAATGATAAAAAACAACAATGGTAAGGATAGTAGTGGTAATAGTAAGAATAGTAATAATAAGAATAATGATGATAATTAGAATGATAAGGCAGAATAATAATAAAGAAAGTAACATGAATCCATATAATGATAATAAAGAATAAGAATAAAGATAATAGGACTAGGAACAATAATGATGATAAAAAATATAAGAATGATAACAATAACAATTATGATGATAAAAAGATTAAAAAGAATAGGAAACATAATGATGATGATGATGGTGATGATAATGATAATGATAAAAATACTGATCATTATAATGATGAAAATAATGATAATGATAATAACAATGATCTTGAAAATAGCAATATTAACAATGATAATAATGATGGTGATGATGATGATAATGATGATGATGATGATAATAATAATAATAATGACAATGATAATTGTAATAGCAACAACAATAACAATAATACTAATAATAACGACGATGATAATGAATAATACAGATGATGCTATGATAATGATATAATAATAATAATAATAATGATAATGATAATAATGATAAAAATAAACATAATAATTGATGACAATGATATCATTATGTATATCAATAATAACTAGCGCAGTAGTTTTTAACCTTTTTTGACGAGAATCCTTTTCGGAATCTAATGGAAGCTATGGAACCTTCTCCCCAGAAATATTCACATAAATATAACTCTGCATTCAATGGGCATAACCTAACCTAACCTTTTTCACTCTGTGGCAACCGACCAATTTATAGTATTCTCCATGTTTAGGGATTCATCGTTTCAGATTCAAGTTATTGCTAGTTATGAATAATCGTGTCAGTCGCTACAGGACAAGAAGACTTTAAAAAAAACATTCCATTTGATTGATATTTGAAAGATAATCATAAGTAGGTGCTGTGGCTGAGACAAAATTCAGGTTAATTCGAACGTCAAAAATTTTCATATTGTTCCGCGGGCTTCTAGTATATAACGCGCTTTCTTCATTGAGATTGGATGGTCTCATACATATACAGCATGAGATAAACAAAGTAAACAACCTAGAAAAAAAAACATTAATAAAAACACTACTCTTATCTGGTCCTCTAACCTTTTTTGGGTCTGTTTGCAGAAAATATGACAACTGGCGACCATTTACTGAGAACAAATAAAAAAAAAAAATAAAAATAATGCGCCTTCACTAAAGATGTCACTACTTCTAAACCAAATAATTAGCCAAGTTGATAATTTTACGAACGTCCTTTTGTGGTAACTGAGTGAAAATGGTCCTTTTTAATACCCGGTTAATAGTTTTGTATTGTTTATTTCTCTCTCATGCGAATTTCGAAGTTAAATTAAACCTTTTCATTTGTTGCTTTTTAAATTCATACAAACATGTGGTAGTTAAATTTCATAGTACGTTTTCGTGTCATTTGCATGTTTTCCGTGTAAAGATGATTGAGTGACTGTATCTACAATATTAAAGTGTTTTGTTTTCCATGTCGCCATGAAGAGAATTTTTAGCTTAACATGTTCTCTCTTTTGTTTGTATATTTTCTAAGTAGGAGATCGAAGAGTCTATGCTTCAAGTCTATTTCGTCACGTGTTATTGATATAAATATTAAGAAAATGGTTCTCATAATAAAGTAAACTAATATAAAACTGATGTTTCTCTCTCTCTCTCTCTCTCTCTCTCTCTCTCTCTCTCTCTCTCTCTCTCTCTCTCTCTCTCTCTCTCTCTCTCTCTCTCTCTCTCTCTCTCTCTCTCTCTCTCTCTCTCTCTCTCTCTCTCTCTCTCTCTCTCTCTCTCTCTTCTCTCTCTCTCTCTCTCTCTCTCTCTCTCTCTCTCTCTCTCTCTCTCTCTCTCTCTCTCTCTCTCTCTCTCTCTCTCTCTCTCTCTCTCTCTCTCTCTCTCTCTCTCTCTCTCTCTCTCTCTCTCTCTCTCTCTCTCAACACACGCACATACACACGCACACACACACACATATATATAGCACAGAGAAATAGGTATATAACAAAATGTATATTAAAAAATAACAATGATAAACTAACTAAACAATCTAGTGTAAATTCGATACAAATCCTAGTGTAAAACAACCAGTACAGTAGTTATTGTAATATTGATACTGATAGTGATAAGGACAAAGATTAATGATAATGATGATAATTAAGTTGATGCTGATAATGCTGATAATGATGATAATATTAATGATAATGAAGATAATGCTGATACTTCTGGTGATGATGATTATGATGATGATAATGATAGAAATAATGATGACGATGATGATAATAATAATAATAATGGCCATGCTAATAAAAATAATGATGTAGATGTTAATGATGGTGATGATAATGAAAACATCTGTGATAATGACATTTATGATAATCCTAACAATTATGATAATGATAATAGCATATCTATAATAATAATGGCAGTAATTATAATAATAGCAGTAGTAATAATAATGAAAACAAAAATGATGTTAATGATAATAATAGTAATATCAGCAATAATGATAATAACAATAACAATGATGGTATTAGTGTTGCGGATGATGATACTGAAAACAGCAATAATAATAACAACAATAATAATGATGATAATAAGAATGGTGATGATAATAATGATAATAACGAAATAAATTATCTAAAGCTAGTAATAATGATAATGATAATAATAATGATAATAATAATTACAACAATGATAACACTGATATTGATAAAAAATAATGGTAAACATTACAGAATAATGATAATTTTGATAATGAGAACAATAACAGTAAAATGACAACAATAATAATGATGAGGATAATGGTATTGATAGTAATGATAATAGGAATGATAATAATAATAATAATAATAATAATAATAATAATAATAATAATAATAATAATAATATAATAATAATAAATAATAATAATTATTATTATTATTATTATTATCATAATGATAATGATAACAGCAGCAACAACAATAACAACAACAATGATAATCATAATGAAAATGATAATGATAATCATGATTATAACAAAAATATGATAATAATGATGATAACAGTACTACTACTGCTAATGATAATAATAATAATGATGATGATAATGAAGATAATATTAATGATGTCAGTTTTGATAATGGCAATATTAATGTTAGGGAAAATGATAATAACCATGATAATAGTAAAAAAAAGTAATAGCAATACTGAGAACATATATAATGGCAAACTTGTTGATAATGACTATGATAACAATAAAAAATAGTAATAATAATGATGATAATAATAATGATAATGATCATAATAATATTAATGACAGTAATAATGATAATGATCATCACAATAATAATGACAGTAATAATAATAATGACAGTAATAATGATAATGATGATGATAAGGATAACAAAGATGATAATAACAATAATAACGATAACAGCAATAACAATCATAACTATAATGGTAATTAATTCACAAACACACACATACATACAAGCATCCATATATAAATCACTGAAGTAATAACATGAACCAAAATATGTCACATTAAACATTTTTAATAGTTCTCCCCAAAACCAAGAACAAAAGAAAGGCATATAAATTATCGAAGGGGATACGAGGCTAAAAGCAAGTCACGTGTTCAGCCTCAGGATCTCTCTCACAAAAGAAATTATCGTCAAACTAGCCAGGAAAGCCACAAAGCCATCACCGGTCTTGCTTCCCCTTGGTCTGCGGGGGAGAAGAAAAGAAAATGAAAAAAATGAAGAAAGAAAAAAAAGGGATTAAACTGGCACAATTTTATCGGGTTCACAATTAGAAGGATCAGCGGGTTTTTGTGCCTGTATCCCCACTTCTTTCTCCTCCTCCTTGTTCTCTTTTAGGAGATGAGGTGGAAAATGAGGAAGGAGAGGGGAGGGAGGAGGAGGAGGAGGAGGAGGAGGAGGAGGAGGAGGAGGAGGAGGAGGAGGAGGAGGAGGAGGAGGAGGAGGAGGACGACGACGACGACGACGAAGAAAAAATGGAGAAGGAATAATAGGAAGGATATGAAAATATGCGGGGAAGAGGGGCAAAGGGTAGGAAGAGGAAGAAGAAGCAAAGGCGGAGGAGAAAAAAAAGAGGCAGAGGAGAAGGAAAGGCCAGCAGAGGAGGAAGAGGAGCCGAAAGAAGACCAGGGCGGAGCGGGGGGAGGAGGAGGAGGAGGAGGAAGGAAGGGCGATCTGCCTTATCACTTCCTGCGACGCACAACTGTCTCTCGAGGCGCGCGTCACTCGCCCCGAGAGTGCTCCGCCGCGGCCCACACACACTCCTGCCCGTGGCGAAACAAAAGGCGATCTCGCAGCGAAGCCCTCGGGCGCACGGGGGCCAAAGGAGCATCGCGGAGGGCCCTCCAGGCGCTTCTGAGGGACCCTCTCCGATCTTCTGAGGGAGGCACGGGGCGCGGCCTATCTCGTTTCGGCGGCGCCACGGTGTGTGTGGCCTCCTGGCGTGGGGGGTCTCTTGGCGCCCCTCTTGCCTTTGCTCTTTCGGTCTTTCGAGCTCTTCTCTCTCTCTCTCTCTCTCTCTCCCAATCTCTTTTTTTTATCTCTCTCTCTCCCAATCTCTTTCTTTCTCTCTCTCTCTCCCAGTCTCTTTCTCCCTCTCCCTCTCTATCCCAATCTCTTTCTTTCTCTCTCTCTCTCCCAGTCTCTTTCTCCCTCTCCTTCTCTATCCCAATCTCTCTCTCCCTCTCCCTCTCTCTCCCAATCTCTTTCTTTCTCTCTCTCTCTCCCAGTCTCTTTCTCCCTCTCCTTCTCTATCCCAATCTCTCTCTCCTCTCTCTCTCCCTCTACCTCTCTATCCCAATCTCTCTCCCAGTCTCTTTCTCGCTCTCCCTCTCTATCCCAATCTCTCTCCCAGTCTCTTTCTCCCTCTCCCTCTCTGTCCCAATCTCTCTCTCTCTCTCTCTTTCTCTCTCTCCCTCTCTATCCCAATCTCTCTCCCAGTCTCTTTCTCGCTCTCCCTCTTTCTCCCAATCTCTCTCTCCTCTCTCTTTCTCTCTCTCTCCCTCTCCCTCTCTGTCCCAATCTCTCTCTCTCTCTCTCTCCCTCTCCCTTTTCCTCCTAACACCCACTTCGGACCCTACGTCGAGTGGCTGATACATAATATAAATTTGAAACGAAATTATGTATTTATCTGGAATATACAGTAGAATATATATTCCATCGGATTTACTTTTACTACGGAAATAAATCTACTAGATGATAATAAAGAAACGAAAGTGATCATTATAACCATTATGATTACTGCTAATGACACTGTTACTATCATCATAATCATTAAATTGGTATCAGAATTGTTTTCAGTGCCATCATTGTTATCCTTATGAATACTGCTTTTACTTACATTTATCATTACACGGATTATTATTATTATATTTATTTTATTATTATTATTGTTATATTATTATTATTATTATTATTATGCATTTTTTGCGCAATATGGCAGTATCACTTGGGCTTTATGCATTTTTTTTTGTAAAATAGATATACTATCATACCTCCAACGAAGGAATTTGTGTTATACAGTAAAGAAATGAGTTCTCAGCGTTAATACTGATATTTATTAATGATTATAATAAAAAAAATAAGTCATTTCCACCAGCAAACTTCAAAGGTTTTGTCCTGTCCCTTTCGTTGAGAGAGAGAGAGAGAGAGAGAGAGAGAGAGAGAGAGAGAGAGAGAGAGAGAGAGAGAGAGAGAGAGAGGAGAGAGAGAGAGAGAGAGAGAGAGAGAGAGAGAGAGAGAGAAAAGAGAGAGAAAAAGAGAGAGAAATGAAGGAGGAATCAGTATTAGCCCTTCCCCCCTCCCCCCCCCCCCCCCCAATTTTTTCCCTTAAAAGCGAACAAACAAACAAAAAAAAAAACTTTCCCTTTTTTTTCGTTCTCTTTCCCTTATTATCAACTCTGGAAATTAGGAAATATGCATCTATATCAAGAGATCCCAAGCGAAAGCCTATGGAGGAATGTGAAAGTTATGGCGTCGAAACATTTTGAATTTTATCACGTCTACAATACCTACATTATCATCTAATTGGAACTAATTAATTGGAATCTTTCCATAAAGCGTTCTTGTCCTATAGCTATCAACACCAAATCATTAAGGGAGATGATGATAATAATAGTAGTAATGACAATAACACCAGCGATTATATATGTTAACGGAGACAAGGAAAAAAATAATGATAATGATAGTAATTGTTACTATCACTGTCGCTAATATTTTCCTTGTCTTGTAACATATATAATCGCAGTTAGAGGTTTTATCGTCATTACTGCTATTATTGTTATCATCTCCATAATTACTGTTATCATGATTATCGTCATTGTTACTACTAGTATCATAATCGTTGTCATAATGATTGAATTCCAATAAATTTATTCATTATTGTATCTCCTTCACCCTCGCCATTGTCTATAATACTAGTATATTGTTAATTTCTAAGACCCTCAGACGTAATGATAATGATGATGATGATGATAATAATAATTGTAATAATTATAATAATGATAATGATAATGGTAATAATAATAATAATAATAATAATGATAATAATAATAATAATAATAATAATGATAATAATAATAATAATAATAATAATAATAATGATAATAATAATTAATAATAATAATGATAATAATAATAAAAAAGATAACAATAATATAATAATGATAATGATAATAATAATGATAATAATGATAATGATAATGATAATAATGATAATGATAATATAATAAATAATGATAATAATCATAATGATAATAATGTTATAATAACAATAATAATAATCATAATGATGAAAACAATAGCAATAATAATAATGATAATAATAATAATATAATAATATAATGATAATAATAATGATGATATATAATGATAAAAAATAATGGATTACTACTAATAACGATAATGATAATAATAATAATGATAATAACAATAATAATAATGATAATGATACTATCAGTACCAATAATAATTACAAAGAAGAGAATAATAATAGCAGTGATATCGAGAATAATAATACCAATAACAACCACAATGAAATTAATAATGATAATGATAATAATAGCAATAATAATTATGATAATAATAGTACTACTGCTACTACTACTACTAACAATAATTTCGATAATGATCATAATAATGGAATGATAATTATTATGATAATCATGGTAATATTAATGGTAATAATGGTGATGACAATAATAACAACGATAATAATAACTAATAACAACAGCAACATTAAAAACAATAACAAATTTAAACCTTTACTTCGCTCTCCCCTCTTTTACCTAGTCATCAGTAAGGTGAAATATTAACATAATTTGGTTGCTCACCAAAAGCAATCTAATATTAAATCATGTTGTTGTTGTTGTTTGCAGTATAGTAATATGAACATAAAACACATTTTTCTTTCAAGATTCTTGCATCCAATTTTGAGAACGAACAACAGACGATTTACATTGAACTTCGTAGTATTCCAAATTACTAGCACTTTTTAAGAATGTGTCGTGAGATCAGTGAAAAATAACGCACTAGAAAATTACACAAGTAAATGTAATTATGTCAGTTGATTAAATTGAAAACATGGAAAGTACGATGTCTGATATAACTATATTTTTTTTCTCTCATACTTCGAGACTGAGTACAGTGTAGCAGAGCTATTTAGACTTTAAAAACAAACATTAATCAATGTTCTACATAAGGTTAATAAAGCTAACACGAACCCGTTGACTCAAAATGAACAACAAAAAAAGACATCTGAATATTATTAGCTGTATTTCCTGCATAAATCTTGTGCATTTTCGCGTTTACGTATCCCAAGTCTAAGAATCCCTGTATTAAAAGGAATAAAGGGGTATACCCACTCAGATGTCGGTTTTACAGACATGCATTTAAAAGATACCGGAAAAAATATACCCAGCTGACGCAAGCTGGCCGCCATTAATTAGTGAAAACATTTTGTTTACATTGCAACCACATATAGGTTGTTGCTCCATGTCCATCTTATTTCCATTTTCCTATCATTTTTTAACTATTGTTACTAATACTCGAGATACGAAGACAAGCACACAGACAATCATGTACAAAATCACAATCAACCTTATAGACATCAACAAACACGAATACTTACAAGCAGCACATAAGAAACTCACACACCAGTAAATTCGTCACATACCACACCAACACTGACTCCAACAAGCACTCATTCTTCCCGCAGTCCACACGCGACTGGAACAGGCTCCCCCAACATATAATTGAAACTAAAACACTCAATACTTTCACAAACAAACTAAACAAACACTTAATACTACAAGCACCTTCTCAAACACTTCCACTTGCACCTTAATTCTGTCCCCTTTACCCCAGCAACCAACCACCAATATGCGTGTTATGCACTCATTGACGCCCTGCGCATGGTACTATCGAGATATTCCTACTATTATGAATTTAACTATCATCAAAATTGCCATTCAGTTTTATCAGTATATATGCATTATGTCTGTAAGAAACTGGAAAATATATTCCGACAGACAACAGTGTACGATAAATATTTACGAAACTGGCGATGTATTCCCATAGATTTCCAAAGCGACCGAATTGGAAAATTGACGTCGGTTGATTTTAGCACAAACTATCTTAAATCTTTATTTTTTTTTCTCATTTTCTTCCACGTTCTGTTTCGATAGAAGGAACAACAACAACAACAAAAATCCCCGAACAAACCTGATTCTCCCAAAATTCGAGAAAAAACAACTGAAGGAATCCCAGTCACAATAAAATCAATGAACTGAAAAGCTTAGGTCTCACATAATTCCTAATTCCTCTTGACAAATCAGTGAAACATTATCCACCGGAATGTAGAACGATTTTCAAACCAGTTACAGGTTCCGTTAACACTTTAAGGCATTCTATATTCACTACCAACCACCCTGAAACTGTGTGAAGGTGACACTCGGTTAATAATAGCTGAAATTACCATTAATATGATATATGAGTTAATATTCAAGCGTAGGTATGAACTCAGGTAATTTATTCTTAACATAATTACATCTATATCCAACTATCCATACAAGGAATTACACTAGGCTAACCTATTGCATATATGGATAGGCCTATGACATTTCCGCACTCCTCATACCTTGCTGTCTATCCCCTCTCCATCCCTTGGCCTATTCCTTCCCCATTTCTCTTCTATCCTTTCCCTCATCCTTCTGCCTATCCTCTTCTCATCTCTCTGTCTATCGCCCCCTTCCCTTCTCTATTTTTCCTCCTCAGTCCATTTCAGTATCCCTCCTTCACTCTTTGCTTATCCTTCATCCCATTCCTTTATCTAACCCTCCCTCTCTCTTTCTCTGTCTACCCTTTCCTCCCTATCCTTCCAGCCACCCATAAAACGAATGTATATAGGACTATTAATCCCCCTTCCCCCCCCTCCCTCTCCTTCCTGGTTTCCCATTGGTCAGGATCCCCCGCAGTGGAACGGATGCATTAGTGCTGTCTTTGTCCACCAGGGCGGCGCCACCATCGCCGTGGTAGGTGACACTCGGGAGAAATATTTTGATCGCTTAGACTCCGATTCGTCCCGGGTTGACCTTCTGTAGGGGATGGATAGAGGAACGGGGAATAAAGGAGGAGGATTGGAGAAGGATAGAGGGTGAAAAGAGGAATAAGGAAGAAAGGGGGGATAACGAGGAACGAAGACAGAAGTGGGGAGGGGGGGAGAGAAGAGGAAAAAGGGTATACAGAAAAGGGCAAAGAGGACGGGGCGAAGAACGCGCGAGAAGTGAAGGGAAAACACAAGGAGAAAGGGAAAAAAAGTGAGATTGGAAAAAAATGGGATAAAGAAACGGAGAGGAGACAAGATAAAATAAGAGAGAGGGGAAGGAAGGAGGGGAAGAGGAAGTGTGAAATAAAAAGCGCCAAGTGGGGGAGTGGGAGTGAAGAGGGGAATGAGTGAGAGAAGCGATGAAAAGGGGAGGTAATGAATAAAATAAACAATTAATAATTTTTAGGTGTGAGGGACAGATTCATGACAAGATAAGATTTGTGACTTTAAACAGATTCCTTCCTTCAAACTGATTGACTTAACATGACCTAACAGGAAGGGTGCGAAGAGGAAGAGGAAATAACGAAGAAAGAGATATGGAAGGAAATCGAAAGAGAAGAAAGGGAAGGAGTAAATCTGGTATTCATGGCATCTGGTATCCTATCCCCTCTCTCTCTCTCTTCTCACATTCTCTCTCTTCTCTCTCGGCCCCTCTCTCTCTTCTCTCTCTCTCTTCTCTCTCTCTCTCTCTCTCTCTCTCTCTCTCTCTCTCTCTCTCATCTCTCTGTCTCTCGGTCTTCTCTCTCTCTCTCTCTTATCTCTCTCTCTCCTCTCTCTCCCTCCTTCTCTCTCTCTCTCTCTCTCTCTCTCTCTCTCCTCTTCTCTTCTCACTCTCTCCCTCTTCTCTTCTCTCTTCCTCTCTCTCTCTCTCTCTCTCTCTCTCTCTCTCTCTCTCTCTCTCTCTCTCTCTCTCTCTCTCTCTCTCTCTCTCTCTCTCTCTCTCTCTCTTCTCTCTCTTTCACTAACACTCTTTCTCATTCTCTCTTTTTTGTTCTCTCTACCTCTCTCTGTTTTTTCACTCCTTCCCTCTCTCACTATTTCCATCCTCCTGTCTCTCCTTCTCTTTGTCCTCTCCCCTATTCTTTTTCGTTTAATTTTACCTTCTCTCCTCCTCGGCTATTCTTGCCCTCTGCTCCTTTATTTTCTTTCCTCTCTCTCACTCTTTCTGTCAGTTCCCTTTTTTCTCTTTTCCATCTCTCTCTCTCTTATTGTATATCTCTAACCAGTTTTCTTTTTGAGATCTCTACTTTCTTTTCTTTCTTTCTTTCCTACTTGGTCCTTTGGTTTACTCTTCTCTATACCTCTCGTTATGTCCGTGTCTCTTGTCACACTAGCCTTTCTCACTCTCTTTGTGTTTCTCTGTTCTATTTTCTGTCATTCTGGAGCTGTCTTCACTCTTCTTACTCTCTCTGTCTCTGTCTGTCTGTCTGCCTGTCTGTCTCTCCTTCTCCCTCCCTCCCCTCTCTTCTCCTTCCCCCTCTCCCCTCTCCCCCTCTCCCCCCCTCTCCCTTCCCCTCTCCCCTCTCCCTTCCCCTCTCCCTCTCTCCCTCCCACCCTACCCAAAAACGGCTCGATCTTTGGTGTGGTTTGTATTGTGCGTCGAAGGAAAGAGTCTGAATTGGTCGTCATTCTTCCCTCGTTTTCCAAGTGAGCGAAGTCTGGCTGCCTGACGTCGCTGTCTCTATGGGAAAGTCTGACAGTAGATAGGGACAGATGCTTCTTATATTCGGTGTGTGTTTGTGTGAGTTTCATAAGGGCGGTTGTGTCTGAGTGCAGTGAGTGGGTGAGGAGTGTGGTGAGTGGGTGGGGGGTCGTGTGGTGGGTGGGTGGGTGAGTGGGTGGGTGGTGGTGTGGTGGTGGTGAGGGGGTGAGTGGGTAGGTGAGTGGTGGTGGGTGGGTGAGTGGATGGGGTTGGGTGAGTGGGTGGTGCGGTGACTTGATTGTGGGGTGAGTGAAGTGGTAGGTGTTGTTGGGTGAGTGGTGGGTTGATGGTCTGTGTGTCTTGAGTGGGTAGGTGGGCAGAGTGAGTGAAGGTGGTTGGGTGAGTGTGTGAGTGGTGAGTGTTGGTTGTGATGCTGAGTGGGTAGTGGGCGTGAGTGGTGAGTGGATGGGTGGTTGGGTGAGTGGGTGGTGTGGGTGAGTGGGTGTTGGTGTGGGTGGGTGAGTGGGTGAGTGGATGGGTGGGTGAGTGGATAGGTGATGAGTAAGTGGTGTGAGTGAGTGAGTGAGTTGGGATGAATGAGTTTGCGAGTGACTGAGTGCGTGCGCATTTGTGTTTGTGTGTGAGAGAGCGTTCACTTGTTTTGTATTGCGAATTAACAGTAATAATAACTGCATTTCTGAAATATTGACTTTTTCTTCAATAACAAATCTGCATTTCTATTTATTTGTTCTTTTGCCTTCCCGCTTTCTCACCTTTCTTCTCCGTTCACCATTTCTTCCCCCTTCCCTCTCCAAAACTCTTCTTCCCACATTTTCTCTAGCTCGCCTCTCTTTCTCTTCTCATATTCCTCTCCCCTTTACCTGAGCCTTTCTATATCCTTCGTTTTTCCTCTTCCTCCGGCCTTTCTCACTCCCACTCTCTTCTCTCTCTCTCTGTCTTCCTCTCCTCCCCTCTCTCAGTCTCTCTCTCTCTCTCTCCCTCCCTCCCCTCCCTCCACATCTATCTATCAATATATCTCTTGCCCACCTCTCTCTCCCTTCCATCCTCCATCCCTCCCCCATCCACCCTTTATCTCTCCCACTTCTCTCATTCTCTCTCCCTTTCTCCCGTTCAGCTAGACTCACTTCGCGTCACAACGATTTTCGGAAACCATTTTCTCGGCTAAGATTATTCAAATCCCCCAAAATAAATCCTGGCCACTGTAACCCAAGACTAATCCTTCTATAGCACCTGTCTTGCCTTTGATAAAATCCTTCCCTCCAGACTAATTGTTTCTTCCAAAATACCTTGACTAAAAAAAAGAAAAAGAAGAAAAAACGGATGGGGGAAGCTAATGATTTTGTACGCGTTCCGAGCTATGGCGTTTGGAAACTATAAGGGAGAGAAGCGTCTGTTGTATTTAGTTTCGGAACCTTTTGGAAATGACTTTGGTTTCTGGCGCTTATAACGTTTTCCGAAAGGGGTGTTTCGTTCGTCTATAGTCCTACTTGAAAAATGATATATTTCTACATTTCTACTGCATTTTATTATTATTTCTTTTGCTATGAACCACGTGATTTTTTAAAATAAAGTCATAAATTCTTTCTTGTCTAAATTATCTTTCCCTGAGTGTGATATATATGTATATATGGGTGTATATATACCTCAAACTCTAAAATCTAGGCAACTTTAGGCCGTTTAAAAAGCGATTTAAGTAAAGAGGCTTTTGTTTCCACATTGAATTAATCCCCTTTTCAAGGTGGCACCTACTAGCTTCCCTTTTTAAACCCCATTAAAACCTTTTTTTATAAAACAATCCCACTCTTATATAATTTTATTTCATTTTATTTAATTTCTGATTAATCTGAGTAATCTGAGTGAGTATGATGTAAGTATATTCATTGTTACATACACACATCATACACACACACACACACACACACACACACACACACACACATACACACAACACACACACACACACACCACACATACATATATATACATATATATATATATATTATATATTATATATATATATATATATATATATATATATATATATACATGTGTGTGTGTGTGTGATGTGTGTGTGTGTGTGTACATATATATATATATATATATATATATATATATATATATATATATATATATATATATATATATATATATATATACATGTATACACCACACACACACACACACACACCACACACACACACACACACACACACACACACACACACACACACAACACACACATATACACATACACACACACACATACACATATATATATATATATATATATATATATATATATATATATATATATATATATATATATATATATATATATATATATGCATATATATGCATATATGCAGAGAGAGAGAGAGAGAGAGAGAGAGAGAGAGAGAGAGAGAGAGAGAGAGAGAGAGAGAGAGAGAGAGAGAGAGAGAGAGAGTGAGAGAGGGAGAGAGAGAGAAGAAGAGAAGAGAGAGAGAGAGAGAGAGAGAGAGAGAGAGAGAGAGAGAGAGAGAGAGAGAGAGAGACATACACATATATTCATAAATCAAATTATGTTTTTTTTTGTGTCCAACATTAGGAAACTACGATTGCTCACGTTTTCTATGATAACAGTTGGCGCAGCATTAACGATAGAAAATGAGTATTCAGGGGGAACTGACGTACAAATAGACACAAATTTGATTTCCTTAGTGCTACCCCCTAGGCTCCGTCCACACCCGTGAC
>NW_020870118.1:445039-452539 GCF_003789085.1 Penaeus vannamei | reverse complement strand
GCCGAGCGTCCGGACGCCACAAAGAGGAGCGGCTGAGTGGCTTGTCGCGGTCTGGCCGACAGCGCCTCTGACACCTTCTGCCGCTGGGGGGTCTCCCGGCCGGCCTCCATCCCCTCCTCCGCGTCGCCGGGGCCTCGCTCCCTTCCTTTTAGCCTCCCCGAATCGCAGTGCGGGGCGAGGGCGAAGCTACCCTCAAGGACGACTTCAGCCTCGAGCCCTCGGAGTGCCGCTGGAGGGTCAGGTTAGCGGGGCCGGCGGCGCGTTTCAAGAAGGTGCGGAGGTGCGCGCCGTGGCGAGAATTATGGGTCCGGCCGCCACACCTTCGAGCATTACACGCACTCAAAAGGCTAATAAATTTGTTTTCAGACCAGGACACAAAGGACGGCCTGGACGGGGCGCGCTGTTTGCAAGCTGTGAACGGCGCTTTCTTGGCGGGAAGTGACGTATGTATACAACTCGTCCGATTCTATTTATCTCCGGCTAGACATCCCTTGCGCGTTGATGAAGACGGAGACGGGAGAGGAGAGAGATCAGCTTCCAAAGCATCTCGTAGAGCAAGTAATTCCAGCACGTTTTCCCTTCCCTCTATCTCTATCTTTCTTTTTTCTCCCTCTCTAAGCAAAGAGAAGGCACCAGGCGATAACTATGAATCTCGTTACCCTTGGAAGCCTCTGTGCCTAATGGTGAATGAAGCCGAAACTTATAGGTTAAGGCGACGTATCGGATCGGACAAAAGCGCGGGAAAGTGGTTGCCGGCCGGAGATTAATGGCGGGCGCGTCAATGCCGTCTAATGGAGGCGACAGCTGCGTCCTTTTCCCTGCGCGAAAGTTCGAACGCTTGTTCTATACGAACACGATATTACCTTTTAGGAAATTGAATCAGGACTCGAGTAATATGTTTTACTACCTATATAGGAGATATTTATAATAAGATAAGATGACATTAGGGTAGAAATAAATCCTTGCCATATGACTCGAATCATAGGACCGAAGTCGCGGCCAGACGAAGGGAACGGGACGCGGTCTAGGTAACATCTCCATCGGCGGCTCCGAGGGAGGCCCGCCACGTTTGGATGCTTGTCGTAACCTTTAAAGTTTTCACAGCTCGGCCAACACATTTTCATAAACGTTCGGTGTGATTTATCCTATTATCTGCTACCCATTGGAATCCCCGCGTGATGAGCGGCGGAGGGGGTGGGGGTGGGAGGGAGAGAGGGAGGGGGGAGGCGGAGGAGGGAAGGAGAGAGGGGTAGGCAAAGAAGGAAGAAAGGGAAGGTAAAGAATGAACTGTGAGTGTTTATGTGTGTGTGTTTGTGAACGTGTGTGTCCGTACATGTGTCTGCCTTTTTCTTCTTTTTTTTCTTACCTACGTGTACCTCATTAAGCATCCCTGAATATAAATGAATCCACAAAAATAACATACATACCTAACCTATCCACGCGTATACACACCTCCCAAAAAAACAAACATTAAAAAAACACAACAGGAATTCCCTAAATCTGAGCTAAAATAACCCGTTTCTCAGCCTCGTTACCCGTTTTGTTCTCCAAGAAGTGACATGTTAACCCCGAGACAGACACACGAAAGACGCACTAATTTGCACTCATTGTCTCCCGTTCTCGTAAAGCCCGCCTGCCGCCTTGGCCAAAATGCTTTCCTAATTTATATTTATATATGCAAGCTAAGATATCTCTCCTCTTTAAGCTGAGGTGATATTTGGTGTCTCGCGCACACAGACACACACGTACGCACACGTATACGCACACGCCTTATCTGTAAGTGTTTGTACATCTTGTCGGTTTTTCTTTTGATTTTGTCTTTCATTGTTCGTTTCTTCTTTTTCTCCCTCGCTCTTAGTATATATATATATATATATATATATATATATATATATATATATATATATATATATATATATATATATATATATGCATATATATACACATATTTACATATGTATGTATGTATGTACTTACAATACGTGTCATATACAAAATACATTTACGTCAGCGAGTATGAACATACCTGCTGCATATTTAAGCGATGTTACGTCAAAGTATTTGGTATTTTCCATCTTTACGGAAACACAGTATTCTCCTTTCTCCTTGTTTTCTCTCTTCCTCTCCTTCTCCTCATCTCTTCGCTCTGTCTTCTTCTTCTCCTCTCTCATTCTTCTTCCCTCCCTTCTTCTCTCCTCCCCTTTCTCCCTTTTTTCCCTCTTCTTTCCTCCACCTTTTTCTGCTATCCTCCCTGCTCCTCTATCTTCTTTTATCTCTATTCCTCTCTCTTTCCCTTTTCCTCTCCACCCTTCTCCTCCTCTTCCTATTCCTCCTTCTTCTTCTCCTTCTCCCTCTCCATCATTCCCCTCCTCTTCCTATTCCTCCTCCTTTTGTCCTTCTCCCTCTCCTTCATCTCTTTCTCTCCTTCTCCCTCTCCGCCTCTGCATCACCTTGGATAATGTAATTAATATGATTGGCTTTAAATCATGAGATTAGGAGCAGGTAAAGGCGTTTTATGGGAGGAATAAACCATCTTTTTGACCCTTAACCACACGCGACTTCGTTTCCCTTGTGTGTGTTCAGCCAAGTGTGTGTTTATGTGTTCGTGTGTATGTTTGTGTGTGTATTTATGGGTTTTGTGTCTGTCTGGATGTGTGTGTATGTATGTGAGCGTACGTGAGTGTGTATATTTGCGTGTATTTATGAGTGTGTATGTGTACATGAGTGTGTTTGCATATTTGTGTATATATCTTTATATATCGGCGTTTGTTTTTAAACCTAATAAGTAATGATAATAATAACAATTATTATTATCATTATTTGTTTACTTCATTACGACTATGCACATATTATTTTATCTCTATTTCTGTGTCAGTAAAAGCTTACTATCAAACATATTTGCCGCTAATTACGAAACACTTTCAACAGTAACTTAAATGATACCAAAAACATCAAGAAAATTGCAAATTAGAGGTTGATGGCAACTTGTCCAGGTAAAGGACCAGCCCCCGCGGAGTTGAGTTGCAACATAGTATAATTTTCCGAGTTCTGATACCTCTATATGCGTCTTTCTCACTCTGTTTTTTTTCTTCTTTTTTATTCTTATCTCTTTTGGGTATCTATTTCTCTTTCTCTCTGATGTTATCTCTGTGTTTCATTTTTCTATTTTTTATTCTTTTCCTTTTGCATCTCTTTCAGTTTGTCTCTGTCTTTACTCCATTATCCTTACAATGAGAATAATTTTGTCAGTAATTCATCATTATTTTTGTTATTTTTATTGTTATTATGATTATTAGTACCACTGTTATTATCATTCTCATTACCATCATTATGCTTGTGATTACTATTATCGTTATCATAAATATAAATATTATTGTAATAATTATCATTTTATTTTTATTATCATTATCATCATTATTATTATTACGATCATCATTGTTATTACCTCATCTTATTATCATTATTGTTATCGCTATTATGAATATGATTATCAACGTTATCTTCATTATTTTGTTATCTTCATTATCATCATCATCGTCATCATTATTATCGTTATCATAATCATCATATCTATTATTATCATCGATATTGTTATCATAATTATCATCACTAATACCAACAATATCTTTATCATTGTTATCGTCTTTATTATCAATATCATAACTATGCTACTATTCTTATTATTACTATTATCATCATTTTATTGTTATTAAAATTGTTTTCATTTAGAATAACTATGAAAGAGAATGAATCGAAAACGGTTAGAAACATATTTTTTGTTACACATTTTTATTCATACATAATCATTATTGTTATTATCAAAACTGCCATCATAATAATCGTTATCAATTTTACTATTATCATTATTATTATCAATATTATCATTATTATTATCATTATTATTATTATTATTATTATTATTATTATTATTACTATTATTATTATTATTATTATATATCATATTATTATTATATCATTACTATTATTATTACTATTACAACGATGATTATATCATTATTATCATTATCATGATCATTATCATCATTATTACTATTAGCATTATCATTGTTGCTATTATTGTTTTTGTTATTGTTATTATCATTAGCATCAATATTGTTGTTATTGTTATAATTATTATTTACACTGTTCCTATTATCTTTACTATCAATATTGTTATCGTTATCATCGCATTTACATTATCCTCATCATTGTTATTGTTTTTACTATTGTTATTATCATAATCATTAACCCTATTATTATCATTAATCTCATTATCATAACTGTTATTACCATGATTGTTATCATGATTATTATTACCATAATTGTTATCATTATCATTATCTTTTTGTTATCTTTAGTATTACCATTGTTGTTATCATCATTACTGTAATTATTATTGTTATTATTAAGATTACTATCATTATCATTATTGTTAATATCACTATCATCATTCTTATAACTACTATCATCATCATCATCATTCTTATCATTATCATCATCATCATCATTACCATTATTGATATAATCAATTAATATTATTATCATAATTGTCACTGTTCTTACTGATTTGATTTTTATGATTATAATTATAATCATGATAAAAAACAATACTGATAATGATAACAATGAAAAAGGTAATCATTTTCCATAACTACTGGTATTATTATAATCAATTAATATTATTATCATAATTGTCACTGTTCTTACTGATTTGATTTTTATGATTATAATTATAATCATGATAAAAAACAATACTGATAATGATAACAATGAAAAAGGTAATCATAGTGATGATAATGATGATAATAATAAAACATAGTAGTAATAATTATTATCTTTATGGAAACTGTTATCATGATCATTATAATAATTTCTTTCATTGTTATTATTATCGTCATTATCATTATCATTATCAATATTATCATCATTATCATTTTCATTGATATTAATACTATTATCATAATTTGTTATCATTGATAGTAGTATCATCATCATTGATATTATCATTAGTATAATCATTGTCATTACAATTGATATAATAATAGTCATGAGTAGTAAGCAGAGTAATAATCACTATCATCAGTATGGTTATTGTTATTATCATCATTATCATTATTAGTATTAGCGTTATTCATCATTGTCATTATTACCAACATTAAAATCAGTATTATGACCATTATTATTATTATTATTATTATTATTATTATTATTATTATTATCATTATAATTATAATTATAATTATCTTTATCATTAACATCATTACAAACATCATCAGTATTATCATCATTGTTGTTTTGTCATAATCATTATCATTGTTGTTGTTATTACTAACCTATATTAATTATCTTTTTCCTAGACATGTGTTATTAAAAATCATAATATCACATCTTGATTACACATTTGTTAAATATATACTCACAAGAACAATATTTTTTTCAAGAATCAGTTAAGATATATTCATATCTACATATACGTATGTTTGTGGAAAAACATTTGTACGTAAAGATAATAAATATTACTTATTTTGAAAATTTATTTTGATATTACTTATTTATTATTACTTATAAAGATAATACAATATTACTTACTTGTTTTGTGGACGTATTTATACGTAAAGATAATACAATATTACTTATTTCATATAATGAAGAATATATAAGAAACATGAATATTTCTTTGAATGTGAAATTTGAAGTTGCAAAAAGGAAGAAGTTTATATGAAGATTTTCATGTATACTGTGAGTGCAGTTGCATGCTTGTGTTGCAATGTGCACCTATGTGTTGCATTAGCGTTCGTGCGCATGTGCAGGAAGGATCATGTTCTCGTTTGAATGCATGATTTCCCAGAGCAAGCACGGACCGGGTCACGCGTGCAAGGTCAGGTCAGAGCGGACGAAATCGCAGCCAAATTGCATGTGCCGAAAGCTAATCGATTCCCCCGCTTTCCTCTTTCTCTCTCTCTCTCTCTCTCTACTTCTCTCATTCTCTCTCTCTTTCTCTTTCTCTCTTTCTTTCTTTCTTCTTTCTTCTCTCTCTCTCTCTCTCTCTCTCTCTCTCATTCTCCCTCTGTTATCCTGCCTTTTTCTTCTCTTCATTTTTCTCCTCTTTCTATCCTCCTTTATCTACTGTTTTTTTTAACCCTTTCCCTCTTCCATTTCCTCTCTTATTATCCTAACTTTAGGAGGAGGAGGACGAGGAGGAAAAGAAGAAGGAGGAGGAGGAGGAGGAGGAGAAGGAGAAAGTGGAGGAGAAGGTAGAGGAGGAGGAGGAGGAGAAGGAGAAGGAGAAAGAGGAGAAGATGAAGAAAACAGGGATGAAATGAGGAGGAGGAGGAGGAAAATAGGAAGAATGAGGAATAGGAGAAGGAAGAGACAGAGGAGGAGGAAGAGGAAGAGAAAGAGAAGAGAGAGAGAAAAGATGAAGAGGAAGAGGAGGTGAGGAATAAGCTGGAGATGAGGAGTAGAGGAAGAAGAACAGGAAGAGCATGAGGAATGATCATGAGAAAAAAAGAAAGAGGAGCAAGAGGGAGAGGAGTAGGAGTGGAGAAGGATGGAGAGGAGGAGAAGGAAGAGAAGGCAGTAGAAGAAAGAGGAGGAAGGTGTCGAAGAAGGAAAAAGGGAAAAGAGGGGGAAGAGGAGTAGGACAGAAAAAATAGGGGATAGTAGAGAACAGCTGATAAATGAGGGAGAAACGAAGGAGGAGGAGAAAATGGTGAAGGAGACTGATCAAAATAAAGAAGCGATGAAGAACAGAATATGGCAGAAACGAGAAAGAAATGGATGAGAGACAAATGAAGAATTAGAATCTGAAAGGAGTAGAATAAAGTTTTAAAAGAAAGAAAAAAAAAAAAAAAAAACACACGAAAGAAAGAAAGAAAGAAATAGAGGAAATAGGAAAAGAAAAGAAAAAGCAACACATTTTAAAAGAAAGAAAGAAAAAAAAAAAAACACAAGAAAGAAAGAAAAGAAAGTAAAAAAAATGGACAAACACAACAACAACAAAAAACAACAACAACAAAAAAAAAGGTTGACCGAAAATCAAGACGAAAGAGAATAACAAGCCAATAAAAAAAAAGGTAAAAAGAGAAAAAGAGAGAAAGAGAGAAACGACAGGCGCAGAAGCGGACACAAGGCGGACAACGTTAAAGCGAAGCGAGGTTCGGTTACAGCATGTGGGGCTTAAATTATTCCTTCGCGGACTCTGGGGTTCGTTTGGGTGGGGGGAGGGGGGAGGGGGAGGGGTATGGGTGGGGGGAGATGGGGGAGAGAGATGGGAGAGGGGGGGGGGGGGAGATGGGGAAGAGGGGGGGGAGGGGGGAGAATGGGGAGAGGGGAAGGTGGAAAGGGGGGAGATGGGGAGAGGGGATATTGGTATGGGTGGGGGGGAGCATGGGAGAGGGAGGGGTATGGCTGCGGGCTAGAGATGGGGAGGGAAGGGGGGTATGGGTGGGTGAGGGGAGGGGGCGGGAGGGGGAGAATTCCGTGATATACCTCCGAACC